>CM017907.1:22215483-22226592 GCA_008369825.1 Triplophysa tibetana | reverse complement strand
GAGGATCCTGCAGCTCAGCTCAGTGTGGTTAAATCATAAAAGTTGTCTTTACTGAAGTTCATGAGTGGAGTGAAGTGGGAGGCCCAGAAGGATACGATTCCTTATTCCTGATAGCTAAAACACAGCCATTAAAACTGAGTTTAGAGGAGAAACCACATCCAGTCTTGACTGGAGACGGGACGTCTAACGTCTCATGATCATCGCTTCAGACCCTTCATTACATCTTTCAGCTGCGCTCATTTACTTCACATCACACCACAAAAACACTTCTGTATGTACAGCAACACTTCACATTTAACACGTGTCATTATTCTGACATTCTGATCTGAGGTGTCAGCGCTTGATTTGCTCTTTTAGATGATTGGACTGAAAATGCAGAACTCAAGTCATCTCTAGTTTCACTCTGGCTGTATGGACAGAAACCAGGCTTCTGCGCTTCACTGAACTCTTTGTTTGGGTCGAGCTTCTGTGCAGACTAAGATAAGAAAAACCCTTGATGTGGTGTTTGATGGACAATAATCCAGACAATCGTATTTATTAATTCTCCCTACACACAGCAAACATGATGCAGGTGTGTTGAGATGGTGATGTGTGTGTGTGACCTCACCTCCAGTCGCTCTTGTTTGACTTCATCCATGTCCTCTTCCTCCACCAGAGACAAGAATTCACCCGTCTGATCGATGACGCTCAGAAAGTCTTGTGCCAGACGCTGTCTCTTGTTCACGCTGCTGCTGTATTTGTCTGGAAATGAACAGAATGTTGTTGGTTGACATGTGCAGAGCAGCTGGGTTTTTTACACCTGACCAGCACGGGACGGCCGAACCCTGAATCATCTGAACTCACGATACAGCTGCACGCACACGCACACACATGACCGCCGGACCCCTGACACATCACAACACCTTCATTCTCATCTCTACACACCCAGTCTGGTTATCTCCATGGGGACAGTCCATAGGCGTTGGGATTTTTACAGTTACATTTTACATTTAGGCATTTGGCAGACGCTTTTATCCAAAGTGACCTACATTGCTTTATCCTATACATGTTACATCGGTATTTGCAATCCCCTGGGATCGAACCCACAACCTTGCGTTGTTAACGCAATGCTCATACCACTGAGCTACAGGAAAGCTTTTTATACTGAACAAATTGTATATTTTTCCCCCACACCTAAAGATCACATTTGCAATTTAGATTTCCAAAAATATATAATTCTGTATGATTTATACGCTTTTTTGCCCATGTATGTCAGTTTTGGTCCCCATGGCGACAGGAACGTCATGTGTGTGCATTAACGTTTAAGTCCCCATCGGGATATAAAAACAAGGTCACACGTGTACACAGACACACAAATCTGTATACATTTCTTTGTTGTGATGAACACAGAGAGAGATATTTGGAAGAATGTGTATAACCAGACAGATTTTGACCCCCGTTGACTCCCATAGTAGAAAAAATACACTGGCAGTTAAAAGAGCCCTACATTCCTCAAAATATCTTCTTTTTTACTCAACAAAACAAATAATCTGTCTGTTATACACATTCTTCCAAATATCTTTCTCGGAGTTCATCAGAACAAAGACATTTATACAGATTTGGAACAACTGGAAGGTGAGTAATGATGACAGAATCACATTTTTGGGTGAAGTGTCACTTTAAAAACTCAACATATGTCAAAGCTGATTGAGACACAAACACAAAGATGAGTGAAATGAATAGATTTTATAACAGTGTTATTAGCATGACCTGTTTTTAAAATCTTGCATCATTACATGAAATGACTTGTTACACAACATGTGATCTTAAACACGCACATCAGCAGTTTAAACCTGTGAATAATCTCTTGAGTTCAGTTATTAATATCAATATTAAACACATTTTCACATCTCTCACTCTTTACTCTTCTGTTATGTGTCTGAAGCTTTAATACAACAGAATAAAAGTGTTAAGAGTAATCAAAACAGACGCGTGTCTGATGTCACGTCTGTCTGTCTGTGATTGACACTTCAGTAATGTCTTGTGTGTGTCTCATTTTTTTTAATCAGAAAGTATAATTATCACTATTTATACCTTGACACATTATTTATTATGTATTCTGTGTCTTTAAAAAGCTTTAATGTGTCACTGATACATAAGGCCGTGATGAACACGAGATGTTATGGAGCTAATTCACATTCTGAGAACCTTTACAGATCTTCACACTGACAGTCACATACTATCACACATATCACTTCAACACCTCTGAAGAAGGACGAGAGAAGTTTTCATCATTCACTTTTTGTTTTGGAGGTCTCCACAAGACCGGTGCGTGGAAAGAAATCAAAAGCCTCAGGTTATCAACGCAGCACACTAGAGACAGACCACCCGCAGTCCAGCCGCCCCACAGACCTCAAGCAACAAAAACATCTTCTGTCCTCAAACAACTCAAACAATTCACTATTCAATAACACCGCCTGAACCTCTCTGAGAGACACAAAGAACACACAAACATGAAGCATTCATCATACACACACACAACTCTCTGTGTCTGTGTTTGTGTGTGTGCATGTCTGTGTGTGTGTTTGTCTGTGTGTGTCTGTGCGTGTATGTGTGTGTTTGTCTGTGTGTGTAAGCATGTGTGGGTCTGTGCACGTTTATGTCTATTTATGCGTGTGTATGTGTCTGTGTGAGTGCGTGTGTCTGTATGTCTGTTTGTTTAGTGTGTCTGTGCGTGTATGTGTGTGTATGCATGTGTTTGTGTGTGTATGCATGTGTGTGTTTCTGCCTGTTTTGTGTTTGTGTGTGTTTCTGTCTGTTTGCTTGTGTGTGCATGTGTCTGTGCGAGTATGTGTGTGTGTGTGTGTGTGTCTTTCTATGTTTGTGTGTGTGTATGCGGATGTGTGTGTTTGTGTGCGTGCGTGCGTGTGTGTGTCTCTTTGTGTGTGTGTGTGTGTGCGCGTGTCTCTTTGTGTGTGTGTGTGTGTGTGTGTGAGTGATATTCGGGCGTCTCTCCTTCATCCTTCTCACTTTACCCTGAAATGATGAGAGATCACAAAACATGGTGAAAATGACTCCTGTGATCGACTGAGCCGTATGAAATGACCCTTCACTAACTCACACATCTACAGTCGTGATATTTAAAACTCAACTTGAACAATTATCAGACGATGAAAGAGAACAATTGATATTTAAAGTGATTTGAAATAGTAAATATAACCTTGAATACCTGATTCCAGCGGTTCTTCGTCGTCGATGGTTTTGAGGATTTTGGATTTGTAGTCTCTGAACTGCATGTACTTCAGAAGTCTGTGTAACTTTTTCTGTCGGTCACACAAAGACACCAAAACAAATGAGCTCCTGAAAACACCTTTGATGTTCGTTACTTTTTTATCATATTCATTTAAAAAGCTTTGTGCAGCTTGTTCTTCAAGTCATGCATCACTTTTACCTACACAACAATTGACATTTAATATATTTAATGAGAAAATAAACAGATGAATAATGTGTGACACCCTGCTGGTCCTTATCTGTCGTTCGATTTTAATTCCTTTGTCAGCTTTCCTTTTTGGACTTTGCATTTATTCTGTTATTTTGTTTACTTTTGGCTCAAGCTGCTTTTCATCACATCTGCTTTTTAGTGCATTTTGTTTTAAAGTCCCAGTGAAATTCAAAATAACAATTCTTATTTTTTCATGCAATATTGCAGCGTTTATAGTAAATATCTTATCAATGTGGGTCATTCTCTTTTTAAAATTCATGTGCCCTCAAAATCTAAATGAAATGAATCAAAGGAAATTAGACGGCTTGGGCGGAGCATCTGTTAACTCCTCCCCTTCAGCTGTCAGTCTGCTGCTATTTCAAAATGCTGTTTTAAAACCAAAATCAATTCGCAGTAAAAAACGTAAGCCACGCCCACTAATTTTCAATTTTCTGAAATGACATATTGCTTATTGCTACCTGAACTCTTAGTAAGTCACTTTGGATAAAAGCGTCTACTAAATGACTGAATGTTAATGTGTCAGAATACAGAAGTACAAACGATCGCAACTTCCTGTTCATTGGGACTTTTTCCGCAAGCATGCTCGTCTACCCCCTTCTTTGCTGTTGTGATCTTATGGAATCACACTGTGATGTGTGTGATGATGTGTGTGTGTACCTTGTCTTTCCTCATGAGGAAGATGATGTCTTCTGGTGAGATGACTCGAGCTCCTCTGAGGAGCGTCACATCCGCTGCCTGATGCAGCTACAGACAAGAAAACAAAACAGAATCATGAAAGTTCACAGCGTCAGCACACGACATCATCCAGCTCATGTTGTTTATAACATCAGGGACGCGTGGGATCCGCATCTGAAGACCTTGAAAAAGCAGATAAGAGTTTCTTATTTTGAGAGCTTGACTTTAGTCACGTCTGACCGACACGAGCGAGAGCTTTAAACTTCTGCTCTCAGCGGTTAAATATGAGTGAATATCCTTGTCCTTGTGTGCGGTGTAAACACAGAGAGAGAAAAGCATCATTTCATAACAACAGATAAAAGCTCACGTGATGCTCGCACGATTTCAACATAACAAGACCAACATCCCAGAAACACTTTAACACAATGAGACCAGACATTTGCTCATGTCATGTTTAAACGTGAAGGGTACACAAACATGAGCAAGTTTAAAGTCACCATGAAACGGACGTTGCGATTGACTTCTTTTCCGTATCGTGATGAGTGTCCGAGCGAAACGGCTCCTCAAATTAGAAAAAATGTAGGGCAGGGCTTTATTTTTAAGCTCGACGCAGTTCTCATTTTCCCGTCCTGGACCGCGTTGTTTAAATAGCAAATGCATTTGTGCGCCCATGGACGTGCTGGTCTAAAAAAAGAAGTGTTTTCTGGCGCATTGTTGGCGCGTTGCTATTTTTAAGAACCGGAAATAGACCATAGACCAACTTAAACCAGCTCTAAAGACTAAAGTCAACGCCGCAATATTTTTGTGTTATTTAAAGAGCGCGTAAGTAGAAAATGCGCCTCTTGGCTGGTCCACAACACACTTTCACACAAACATGCAAAATGGAATACAATGTAAAAGATGATTATTTGTGCACATAAACATAAAAATCCGGCTCGCCCTTTAGATAGTCTCCAGTCTTTGCTATTGGAAATTCGGGCGTGTAAATAGGGAATCCACCATGACGCGAGTGCAACAAACACATTTTTAATAAAGTTTGAAAGAGTTGTCGGAGGCTTTGTGGTGGTTGTTGTGGGGAGGGGCGGAGCTTAATGTTTTTATTAAAGAATTAAAAGTGAAAATTAATTAAATTAAAAAAACAGTGTGCATGGATAACTCTTATTATTTATAATAATCACTGCAACACACTTAGAATTTTCCTCTTTGATTTCATGGGGACTTTAAGGCAATGAGGAAAAGGCATATGCTAAAATGAAACATAAATGAAACATGAAAATAAATCTTCCAGGCTGAGAAATAGAAAAAAGTGAATGAGTCTGGACAGGTGATATAATTTCATTTATTCGCCAAAAGAAACGAAACAGCTCATTCATCAGAGTGAACATGATCCTGTGTGTTAATCAAACTCTCAGATGGATGATGGGAAATCTGCAGTGATATCTAAACCTCTCACTTGTGTTCTGTGAAACTTGAATTCTGAAACTTTATATTTGTTAAAACATTCAGTGGACACTGAATTTATACAAACCGTTATAATGAAACCATTCTCTGAATCTGTTTTAGTCCTTCTCTGAAAGAAATACCTTCGCGCTGGAATTAAAGTTACACTAAAATCCCAAAACATCTTGTGTTTTATTGGCTCCAAACAATACACCGTCAAGTCAAAGAATTATACAAAATAGTTAAACCTTTGAGATGATGTGATTTTTACTCGACACATTATCCTTTCAATTGTTATCAATTTCATTGTAAGGTAAAGAAAGATATATGGTTAGATATATTTTTCATGTACATTTATTCATTTGGCAGACGCTTTTATCCGAGTTAGAGAGCATATAAACATTGTGTCAGTACGCTAAACAGTACCGTAAGTTTACAAGGCCACGCTACTAGAGGATTAAAGCTGGAGGAATCAAAGGAGAGAATCAACAACAAGATTATTCTTTTATAAACAAGACACAGACAGTTTTTGGTCAGTCAAATAAATGAGGAACAGTTATGTTTTGAGCTGAGCTGTTTTGAGAATTATAATTATAATTAAAAACTGTAAAATACTTCAGTAACGCTGTGAGTATACTAATGAAAATCATGAGGAACAAAAGTTACAGAAATGTTTACTCGTTTAATTTAAAGTGAAAAATGAAAGCCACAGGCCCCCGCTGGCACTTAATAAAGAGCGCTCTTGTTCAGAAAGTCTCAAATATTCATCACAACTCAAACAAACAGAAAACGCTGATATTCTTCAACTCCAGACTCAGAATACACACAGACGAGTAAACATTCGCTGGACATACAGTACATATATTTATATGAAAGAGAGAGAGAGAGAGAGCAGACCTCAAACATCCACACCACGAGAGTTTAATATAGATAACACACGTCTGGAGTCACACACATGTTTGTACAGCTATCTTTATGAGGACTCACATTGACGCAATGCAATCTCTAGCCCCTAACCCTAACCATCAGAAGTGAGTACCTGACCCTAACCCTCACCCTAAACCTGATTATAACCCAAACCTGGTTATAACCTAAACCTGATTATAACCTAAACCTGATTATAACCCAAACCCTAAACCTGATTATAACCTAAACATGATTATAACCCAAACCCTAAACCTGATTATAACCTAAACATGATTATAACCCAAACCCTAAACCTGATTATAACCTAAACCTGATTATAACCTAAACATGATTATAACCCAAACCCTAAACCTGATTATAACCTAAACCTGATTATAACCTAAACCCTAAACCTGATTATAACCTAAACCTGATTATAACCTAAACATGATTATAACCTAAACCTGATTATAACCTAAACCTGATAATAACCTAAACCTGATTATAACCTAAACATGATTATAACCTAAACCTGATTATACCCTAAACCTGATTATAACCTAAACCTGATTATAACCTAAACCTGATTATAACCCAAACCCTAAACCTAAGTATAACCTAAACCTGATTATAACCTAACCCTGATTATAACCTAAACATGATTATAACCCAAACCCTAAACCTGATTATAACCTAAACCTGATTATAACCCAAACCTGATTATAACCTTAACCTGATTATAACCTAAACCTGATTATAACCCAAACCCTAAACCTGATAATAACCTAAACCTGATAATAACCTAAACCTGATTATAACCTAAACCCTAAACCTGATTATAACCTAAACCTGATTATAACCTAAACCTGATTATAACCTAAACATGATTATAACCCAAACCCTAAACCTGATTATAACCTAAACCTGATAATAACCTAAACCTGATTATAACCCAAACCCTAAACCTGATTATAACCTAAACCTGATTATAACCTAAACCTGATTATAACCCAAACCCTAAACCTGATTATAACCCAAACCTGATTATAACCTAAAACTGATTATAACCTAAACCTGAATATAACCTAAACCTGATTATAACCCAAACCTGATTATAAACTAAACCTGGTTATAACCTAAAACTGATTATAACCCAAACCTGATTATAACCTAAACCTGATTATAACCTAAACCTGATTATAACCTAAACCTGATTTACCCTAAACCTGATTATACCCTAAACCTGATTATAACCCAAACCCTAAAGCTGATTATAACCTAAACCTGATTATAACCTAAACCTGATTATAACCTAAACCTGATTATAACCTAAACCTAATTATAACCTAAACCTGATTATAACCTAAACATGATTATAACCCAAACCCTAAACCTGATTATAACCTAAACCTGATAATAACCTAAACCTGATTATAACCCAAACCCTAAACCTGATTATAACCTAAACCTGTTAATAACCTAAACCTGATTATAACCCAAACCCTAAACCTGATTATAACCCAAACCTGATTATAACCTAAAACTGATTATAACCTAAACCTGAATATAACCTAAACCTGATTATAACCCAAACCTGATTATAAACTAAACCTGGTTATAACCTAAAACTGATTATAACCCAAACCTGATTATAACCTAAACCTGATTATAACCTAAACCTGATTATAACCTAAACCTGATTATAACCTAAACCTGATTTACCCTAAACCTGATTATACCCTAAACCTGATTATAACCCAAACCCTAAACCTGATTATAACCTAAACCTGATTATAACCTAAACCTGATTATAACCTAAACCTGATTTACCCTAAACCTGATTATACCCTAAACCTGATTATAACCCAAACCCTAAACCTGATTATAACCTAAACCTGATAATAACCTAAACCTGATTATAACCCAAACCCTAAACCTGATTATAACCTAAACCTGATTATAACCTAAACCTGATTATAACCTAAACCTGATTATAACCTAAACCTAATTATAACCTAAACCTGATTATAACCTAAACATGATTATAACCCAAACCCTAAACCTGATTATAACCTAAACCCTAAACCTGATTATAACCTAAACCTAATTATAACCTAAACCTGATTATAACCTAAACCTGATTATAACCCAAACCCTAAACCTGATTATAACCTAAACCTGATAATAACCTAAACCTGATTATAACCTAAACCTGATTATAACCTAAACATGATTATAACCCAAACCCTAAACCTGATTATAACCTAAACCTGATTATAACCTAAACATGATTATAACCCAAACCCTAAACCTGATTATAACCTAAACCCTAAACCTGATTATAACCTAAACCTGATTATAACCTAAACATGATTATAACCCAAACCCTAAACCTGATTATAACCTAAACCTGATTATAACCTAAACATGATTATAACCCAAACCCTAAACCTGATTATAACCTAAACCCTAAACCTGATTATAACCTAAACCTAATTATAACCTAAACCTGATTATAACCTAAACCTGATTATAACCCAAACCCTAAACCTGATTATAACCTAAACCTGATAATAACCTAAACCTGATTATAACCCAAACCCTAAACCTGATTATAACCTAAACCTGATTATAACCTAAACCTGATTATAACCTAAACCTGATTATAACCTAAACCTAATTATAACCTAAACCTGATTATAACCTAAACATGATTATAACCCAAACCCTGATTATAACCTAAACCCCTAAACCTGATTATAACCTAAACCTGATTATAACCTAAACCTAAACCTGATTATAACCTAAACATGATTATAACCTAAACCCTAAACCTTATAACCTAAACCCTAAACCTGATTATAACCTAAACATGATTATAACCTAAACATGATTATAACCCAAACCCTAAACCTGATTATAACCTAAACCCTAAACCTGATTATAACCTAAACATGATTATAACCTAAACCTGATTATAACCCAAACCCAAAACCTGATTATAACCTAAACCCTAAACCTGATTATAACCTAAAGCCTAAAACCAGGTCTTCACCCTCAAACAGCCCTTTAAAGGGGTCTCAGAAAGTGAAGACCGGCCAAAATGTGCTCACTTTACTCTCTTAGTCCTCACTCTGCTGGTCTAAAACTCAAACTGGTCCTCATAAAGATAGATTTACAAGTACACACACACACACAGACAGACAAACAGACAGACACGCAAACACACAGACAGACACAGACGAACACATGTGCACACACTCACACAGACACAGACAGACAGATAGACAGACACACAAACACACGCACACAAACACACAGACAAACACACACACACGCAAACACAGACACAAACAGACACAGACAAACACATGTGCACACACAGACACAGACAGACAGATAGACAGACACAGACAGACAGATAGACAGACACACACACACAAAGACACACACACAGAGAGATACACACGCACTAACAGAGAAAAATCTCATTCCTCACTCACATTTATAAAGAACTGGATTGAGATAAACACTCAATTCTACATGATTTCTGAAATTGATCTTCATCCAGTAGAAATGATTAGCAAAATGAGTAGCAAACACTCCAGTGTTAAAAAAGGTCAAATGAACACTTTGAGTGTGGATTATATATACATTGTGAGTGTTCATTTGACATTTAACTGCAAGAGAGTGTGTTTGAAAGTACAGTAACGTCACGTGTTCTCCTGAACGCACACTAACTCATTTTAAGGTTCTCTTAGTTTTGATTGAATTCAGCCCAAAGGAAAAACCCTCTTGATCCCTAAAGGTCTCACAGTAAAGCTCTCTTTTAAGGGACCGTGGCTTACAGAAGGTTTTTTCCGTACCGTTTGGCTCACAAACGCGTCTTCTGTAATACATCAGATTCATTTGAGTAATTGCTTTAATTTGACCCGCTGATCAAAGCGAGCGTGTTGTGAAAGCTTTTACTGAGATCTCCGCAGCCGACACTGTTTACATGAGCGGTGAAGGACTGTTGGAGCATTACTGACATGCCTGACTTATCAAACCGCTGAGGTGTTTTTATCCTTCGCAAAATTGTCGTTTCTCTGAAAAGAAGAAAAAAACAACAGAAGAGAAAATGTGAAACATAAACACAGACGAGAAAGAGGGAGGGGCTGATGATGGTTTGATTGACAGCTCCCACTTTCTAATGACTTTCTTACTTTGTTTTTTGCTCTTATTTTCCTATAAAAATGTTTACAAATTCTTGAATCAAGAAGCATTTTCTTGATGAGCAAACTGACCGTAGAAAATAAGTCTTTTTTTTAATCAAAAGATAGGGTAAGAAAAATTATCTTGAATCAAGGTTTACCTTTTTCTAAATCTCTCAATTCAAGATTATTTTTCTCACACCATTTTGACCACAAATTCACTGAATTTGATTCATATTTTTTACTTAAATCAAAAATTAGTTTCTACGGTCAGTTTGCTCATCAAGAAAATGCTTCTTGATTCAAGAATGTTTAGACATTTTTCCTGGAAAACAAGAAAAAAAGATGTAAAAGTAAGAAAGTCATGTTTTGCAGTGTATTAAATATTCATCTGCATGCAGTCGATCTTTTCCT
>CM017907.1:22087983-22210483 GCA_008369825.1 Triplophysa tibetana | reverse complement strand
TATGTTCAAACTTTAGTCATTTCCACGTCACTTCATCAAACGTACACTTGTATTG
This sequence comes from Triplophysa tibetana, assembly GCA_008369825.1. NCBI lineage: Eukaryota > Metazoa > Chordata > Actinopteri > Cypriniformes > Nemacheilidae > Triplophysa > Triplophysa tibetana. The sequence continues at coordinate 22,210,428 of CM017907.1, read as the reverse complement.
CAAAAACAAACCCTGAATTAAAACACACAAATCAGAGAAACGCCAGAGAAAAAATGAGCTGAGAAAACAAATCCGCACAAACATCTGCACCTGAACACATGAACACACACTTAACACTCGTACATCCTACTTTACTGCAGGAATAAAGTAAACATGTAAAAGAATATAACTTGGGTTGTATTTGTCATCAAGACTTAAAGAATGAATTCCTGACACATCTGAACCGCACGACAGCTGTATTCTATATGAATCATTTTGTATTTTCATATTTAGTGCAGATCTTATTATGAGGTAATTAAGGGTGAGTTTATACACATCCTCATATCTTTATCAGACATGTTAAATGAAATATTAACTTCACCGTTTGGAGTTTAAATAATGTGACTATAAAAGTGTCCGAGCACTAGAGGTCACTGTAATGAATGATGTGTTTCTGTCATCTGAACCTGAATCTGTCTCTGTGTCTTTATCTAACATCTGACCTCAGACAGGCATTCACATTCATCTCCTCATCACACTCAAGAGTCGAGACAAAAAACTGACAAGACAACACAACATCCAGAAGTGAATAATGATGAAATGATGATCCAACTGGACACCAGACGGCTTGAATTCAATACACGTCACTTTGGAGAAATCTGACATTTAGACATCACATTACATTTGTTATCAGTAGTCTTGTTGACTTTTCAAACTATTTTCAGGGACAGCAGACCAAAAATGTCCAATATAAATATATAAAAAATAGAAAAACTAAATGGTAAAAAAATAATTTTGATTTAATTTTGAGAATACTGCAAATTTAAAAATTTTTACTGCACTTATTCCTTTTGTTTACCTTGTGTCGTTCAGATTGCTTATATTGCTTATCTCATTTGTAAGTCGCTTTTGATAAAAGCGTCTGCTAAACGACTAAATGTAAATGTGCTGAATGTTAAAAAAGTGAAGCATGAAAAATAAATCAAAAACCCAGTTGACAGGATCAGTCTCAAAGTCTTCAGTATCTTTGAAGTTGTGTGTCCTTCACAAGTCTGTGTGTGTGTGTGTCAGGGTTCCCATTCAAAGCCAAATGTCAAATTCTCTGACTTTTCACTGACTTTCACTGACTCAAAAGTTGAATTTCCATGACCTATACCGAATGAAACCCAGTCTTTGAAGTGGTCGGTTTCTTAGCCAAAGCTCTTGAAATGTACATTTTCCTAAAACTTTGCCTTAGTTAAGAGCTACAGGTCACTGCATGTGACTTAGTGATTGACATGTGACAAGCGGGAAGGGCACAAAATAGCCTAAAAGATAACCATAACATTACGAAAAAATGTGTAAAAAAAACATGATGAAATGCACAGGATAGAATATTACATATTGATGAATGGAAACTAAAATTTAAAGTGATAAACAAAAATCCCGGATATTTCATGACTTTGAAAAAAAAACAAATATATATAAAATTTCATGACTTTCAATGTCTGGAATAGACCTTTTAAAATTCCATGATATTCCAGAAATTCCATGACCTGTGGGAACCTGCTTTATCAGAACTTAAGTGCCTGACCCAAACCTTATAATATATAAGGTTATATTATATTAACATCTCAAACCCTAAAACCATGTCTCGATCCTCAAACAGGCCTTTAAAGGGCTCTCATGAAGTGACTTGACTTCACTGTCTTAAACGTCACTCCACAGGTCTAAACTCAAACTGATGTACACCAAACTCCTTATGCAGGAGACGCGTGAAGATCTCCACCTGAACTCAATAACTAATGACTGAAGGGTCATCACTGTCACTCCCTCTCTAGTGCACACTACTGAGATGACTTACAGCGCTGGAGAAATGAACACAAGAACACTGCGGCATTGTGCTGGAGGACTCAAACTCTCTCATTTGACGCTTAAAGAAATTACAGCTTGTTGAAAGACCATAATACACACACGGAAACATCTGAGATGTTCTTTAAAACACAACAGCGCTCATCTAAATCACATGATCACAGTTCTTCATGACGTCAGATCATACACAATGCCGTGATGGATGTATGTTACAGGTTTATCACGCCTGTCGTCGGGGAACGTTGACTCCACCATCATTCTTAATTCTCACGTTTATAACACAAACCACATTCTGTACATCTGACCTAAGACTGTAAATCAGTCCAAAGACCGATCATTATGTGAAGTGAACCAAGTACACCAAACCTGGTCAGAGAGAAACGGTTGGGATCCCAAACAGAACTGGCTCTGTTTTTTTTCTTTAAAGAACCGGAACTGCACTGAAAATAATGATTTTTGCTGCTTGTCCAATTTACTTAACTAACTTAAGTTAAATCAACACAACTTTTGGAAAAAAGGGTCACAACATTATTTTTTATGTTTATCCAAATAACTGATTCATTAATGCTTTGTCAACATAAAATTGTTACAATTGTGCGGAGGACTTATATTTCCAAGCATACTTTACGTATGACTGCATTTTGAGAGTTATATCCTTAAATTAGTGTTCTTTTATGCATTTTTTAGTTAGTGTTTACTGCTCAGTAATTTTTTAGTTTAGTGGCTCCCATTATTCAGAAAAGCGTTGCCTTTGGTTAGGTATTGGGGGGTCACATTTTTAACTTCGAACTTCTGTGGAGTTCTCTTAACTCGATATCTTCTTATTGAAGACAAATTAAAGTTGTGTCTGATTATTATTAAAAATGTATAAAATAAAAAATGTTCCTGGATGCTCTCATTGAATAAACTAGTCGTTTTAAAAATTAATGCATTTTTTTGCATTGGTTTATATAAAATGTACATTTAGCTTAATGATTTAAAACAAATACAAGACTCAAAATCTGATTTATCCAAACAACATTGCATTAACTATACATAAGTATCTTAAGTTTACTGAAATAGATAATGTTACTTATATTCAACGTAATCAAGTTATGTGGAACCTGTTGACATAAAAAAGTTAATTTAGTTGAACAAGTTTTTTTGAGTGGGTGAGCAATTTTTAAGTTTTGATTCCAAATATCTCACATTAATCTTGAGTACCTATAGAGTAGTATTGTATATATTGTATCTTTGAAGAGTATTTATTTTGATCACATTTATAAAAGATAGATACAGCTGTACGATTGTTTGCGAAACCATACTTCGCGTGCGGGGGGGAGGGGTGGACTGAACTAAAGCACATTGTCAACTAAACACAGACATCAGTTTCACTCACCGCATGCGTGTCATCTCTTTTTTTAGCACTGAATGGCTCCATATATCAGTTTCAAACCATCTCCAAATCCAGCATTATATCCACAGTTTATATAACATTCATCACCCAAAAGCAGTGAACAAACAAACACCTGAACTTTGCGAACATATGCTCTCTCTCTCTCTCTCTCTCTCTCTCTCTCTCTCCTGTACACAGGTGAAAGTGAGGTCTGCGCATGCTCCTTCTCATGCTCTCCTTTGGCCGTGCCGCGTGATTTTCCGGGAGAATTGTCCGATAAGAGACTAAGAAAAGTTACAAAACTGTTTTATATGTTAAAAAAAAACTTTCGGGAACCTGTACGATCGCTGGGGAGTGTATCGAGCACAGAAATACAACGTTATACGGCCAACTTGTTTTTTGACAAGTTGACCATGTTAAGCATGAGAAGACAGCACGTTTAACATTGTAAAGAAGTCAGAACGCATGACACATCGTTGCATGGCCGCTTTAATTACTGAATTAATCGTTTTTACTGTAGGCGCACTCCGCAGTTGCGCATTTAACTGCCGAACAGATCGTTGACTAAACACACTCCAAAGACGCTTCGCGCCTCATCTTGCCGAACACAACGTTTTCAATTACTCAAAATAATTATTACCTAACAGTCAATTAAGGTAAAATAGTAAAAAATTATCATATTTCACTTCAATTGAACAGAAAAATGTCTAACGATACCCAACCCCCAACACGAGACACCAGGAAACTTTCAACACACCTCATTGATCCTGGAAATCTTTTGTGCCATAAAAACATCTCGCTTGATTTGACATGGGATTTCTTCTTTTCACATCGTCTGGAATGTTCTGCCTCTTTACAACAGTTTCATGATTCGAAAAGCACATTCAGACCTCACTTCACAAAAGCAGAAATGATGTTTAAGACCGTGATGTGAGAGAGAGGCAGAGAGACCGCCGAGCCGTCAGATTTAAGAACTCTCCGACTCCACAGGTCGAAGGTTAAACTAATGAACATTTAAAGCTGCTTGACTGTTTTTTTTTTGGTGAGGGCGGGCAGCATGCGGAGCTGCGGGGTGAAAGGTTAAAACGATGGTAATGTGTGAGAGCTGACGGCGTGACCTCTGCGAAATTATTCTCTCGCTCTGTGATTTTATCTGCGGACGTGATGTTTGTTGGGTTGTGTTCAGGGGAATTCTGCTCTGTGGTAATGCCATGACAAGGTGTAAGGCCGTGTTTATCTAAGCACTGAAAGCAAGCGCAGTTATTTACTTAACTCCACACATTTCTCATATCACATTGCAGTGGTCGGACAACGTGATCCCTTTCATAACGCTGGAAAAACAGAGAGAAGCCTTTCATGAAGTCCATGATGATGCTGTTTGTACTGGATTACACATTTATGTAAAACCACTTTCCACATGCACAAGGATGTAAAACACGCTAGCCTTATCCATGACCTCAAATGACATGTTATAAGAGTGCATTTGTATCATTGAGAAATGAAGTCAGATGGCGTGAGAATGATGTTCAGACTTACCAGATGGATGAGCTGTGTGTGTACGATATCTTCCACCAGGGCGGCGGTCTCGTGCAGCGGTCGTCTCGCGTCACCCAGAGCAAACCTGCATATCAAACACACACATTTCATAAAAATAGACTTTCCACAGACATTATAAATTATTTCTCTTAGACGTTCTATAACTGTCTATAGATTGAGTTTAGAAAACACTAAAAGAACATCTCAAACGACGCGAAGAAGTCAAGTGTGTTTATATAATAAAAACTTAAAGTCCCAGTCAATTTCAAAATGAGACTGCCTACTTTTCATGAATTATTGCTGCGTTTAATGTAAATAGTTTATCAATGTGGGTCGTTCACTTTTAAAAATTTGTGGGTCCTCATAATCTTTAGTTAAAATTTCAATATGCACTTCCTGTAATGTCTATCCATCTTAGATATGGTATGTAAGATGGCTTGGGCGGAGCATCCATTAACTCCTCCCCTTCAGCTGTCAGTCTGCTGCCCGTTCCATTCCAAAATGCTAAATGTTTCACACATCCAATCTAATCGCAGAGAAAGACTAAAGCCACGCCCACTATTTTTCTAATTAGAAATTCTTTTTTGCTGTGAAATGCGTCAAAATACGGAAGTAAAAACGATCGCAACTTCCGGTTTACAGGGACCTTAATACCTTAATTAGACAATAAAAAACACAACATTCAGTACAGATGACTTGTGTATTCAAAGTAAGATAGATATTAACATCTTCTGCAGGACTTTATTCAACTTTATTCCCACTGCAGTTGTCAAAGAGATCCACATGACTATAAAACACACAAACACAAAATGTGTCACTGGCCACCAACAGAATTCTGTTCTATCAACAGTAGTTTTCATGATAAGAATTTAACTCAACTCAAGTTTTTTCTTTGTTACAAAGCAGATGTACATGAGAACATGTTAACTTTAAGGTATACATTAAAAAACATACACGCACCGACGCACACCAAACACACACAGACACACGCACACACACACTCGGAGACACACTTGGAATTGAAAGGCTAGGAATAGTTAGGAATTGGAATCTTAGACTTGAAACTAAAAGTTCATTCCTCTCATCAATTCATCAAGGAGCAACAAATCAACCACCGTTTCATTATATTAGCTACAGTTTAACCATGATGTAGTTGAGCTATGGTAATACAAATTGTACCAAATCAGACAAAACATGTTTGATCTGTGTATATACAGTATCAGCAGCCTAAATGATCACACAGGTTAATATCTGAATGTTTTACTTCCACTGTGGATCTTGAATTGGAATCCATAAGCAGAATGGGAATCAAATTCAATCAATACATTTCAAAGGATACTAAACCCTTGTGATGACACACTTCATCATCATCATCATCATCATCAACGTCAGTTTATAAATAAGCTGAATGTTTAGATGGATCTGATGTTTATGTGATGATGGTCTGTATTTGTTTAGAGACAGAGAGAGCAATGGCACTGCTGTAAACACACAATCCAGAATCCAGAAAACAATCAATGTTTCAAGATCTGAGATTTTGACAGTAAACATCACATCCGCGGGGACCCGCGCCAGACGTTCAACAGGGTCAACATGATGTCACATGTCAACACAGAATCCTTCAACACAACCTGACACTATCCTAAAATATACAAAAGAACGCATTTCATATTCAAGGAAAAGTTCTGCCAACATCATTTATTTACCCTCGCTCCACCTCTTCAGTGGAACACAAACGAAGACAGCTGATGTGTGTTAGAATCTTCACGTTCTGCTTTAATATGAACCACTAATAAAGATTTACATGCACATTGAACAAGTGTAAAACAAACACAATCCTCAGAGTTATTATTTCAGGGTTAACCAAAGCAGGATTATGATGATGACGATGATGAAATGTGTGTGATGTGTTTTCATGACTTTAACTCGCCTGTCGAGCAGCTCGAATGACGCTTTATTGAATCATTCTTTACTGCACAAGTTACTGGGGAAGAAAAAGTCGAAGCTTTAAATTTCTGTCTCCATCTGTTATCTGAATGAAAAACACCCAATATAAACTACAGCACACCAACTTCAGCCATAAAACTCAAGATGAATGAAGATCCTAAACATCTGACACCAAAACATCCTCAAAATCTAAGAATAAAAACCCACGAGAAAGAAAAATGACAGGTGTGATCACTTTCATTTCTCAATTGTTTCTCTGTCTCTTCTTCACCAATAAACTGGTGTGTAGTTAGCTTTCTGGTGCCACATGGCTGCCGTTGCATCATCCAGGTGGATGCTTCACATTGGTGGTGGTTGAGGAGATCCCCCTTCCATGTAAAGCACTTCGGGTGCCCAAAAAAGCACTATATAAATGTAACAAATTATTATCATAAACATCAGTGAGATTAAATGGAGAGCAAATTAACCCTGTTCACACTTATGGCTTGTTCGCACCGGTATGCTATTCGCGCGTGTTTATCATCGACGTTTAACACCTTGTAACTAAACAAAGGGCGCCAATGTGAGTGTGCCCAACTATGGGCGAAACGGCAGCCGTAAAAGTGTCATAAAAAATATGCATGTGGGTCGTTTTTTTGTTTGACGTGCCACGTTAAAAACGGGCCGACCAATGAGATTGCCACATTTGTTGACGTGTCTGGAGCTGCTGAAGTTACAATAAAACACGACTTGTTGGCGCTGGAGCACAAAACAGTCTGGCCGAGCACACATTGATGAAGAGGAAGCAAAATGAATTCTTCTTCTGTGTGACAAGCGAGTGTCAAAAGCAAGTTGCGAAGCGCCACTTTGTGTAGGCATAAATGCACGGCGCCACTTTATTTATGGGGGTTTTTCTATTTTTTATTAAGTGCCATCTATGTCAGGGAGTGAATTTGCACGTTCACTAGGCTCATCGCCAGTTAAAATCGTTGGGGTATGAATGGCTAAAAACGATTTGAAAACGCAGGCGATATGCCATGTGATTATTGTGTGTCTCGTAACGCGATTCCATTTGAAAAGGCATCTATTTCTCTCTGTTTTCGCGTTTCGCCCGCACTGCGAGTTTTTATTAACGAAAACAGAGCTTTTAGAAAACGCATTTGAAAGTGGATACATTTGATGAGGGAAACGGAGGGGTTTTAAACGATGACACGTTTTTCGCCATGTGACGCAGTTGTTTCGGCTGCTCGACTGCTGATAGCATTAATGTCAGTTCATGCATACTTTAGATCGCATTTTAGGAGATGGAATATTAATTATTCGCAGTTATTATTTGGTAGCGGAGCACAAGTTAAGTTTCACTTTCACTGGGTTATAGTCTTGTGTTACCCACGGGAACATCTGTAAGTTACAGTCTATTTAAAAAAATTGTGTCTTTGCTCCACATTGTCGCGACATAATAATGCAGAAATGAAATAAATGCCGGACAGAAATGACACATGTTGTTATAGGTTTTACTCGAGCGCAGAACATGGATGTAAACTTTTTGAGAGGTTTCAGCGTGGATGGGCAGCGTTTTTGGAAACGCTAGTGAGGACGAAGAGCGTTTTAAAAACGAAAACTCCTTTTTCAAATGAAACCGCACTAGTGTAGAGAGGATCAAATTCTCATCTGTGTGTCAGATATTTCTCAGGAGAAAAAGAGTCTCACAAATGAGCTCAGATTTGTCAAGTCTGAAGGCAAAAGTTATTTTTATTGAATTGAATGTATAATCTGAGACGCAACGGAGAAATCTCCTGAAGTATAAAAGATCATCTTGTACTAAACAAAGTCCATATCAGGACAACTTTATTCTGACAAACTCTGTAAAGGTCACATTTATCTACAAATAACATCAAGATCCTAGAAACAGATGAGTGCTTTTTTCTCAGTTATGTTCATTAGGAAGTCGGGTCGAGTTGTAGATGTTTTACATGAGATCACATCAGGGCATGATGAAAACATCTCATTACTGCGGGTCATCCAATAGAAAAGCTGGTTTTTAGCTACAGAATAAACCGGAACATTTGAATAATTCCTGTGTATCTCATTTCAGCCCTGGAAACCTTTCAGACCGGCACTTAACACTTTATCCAGAACTTTTCCACTTTGAAACATGTGTGTGCGTGTGTGTTTATAGTGATGGGGTGCGGCTGAACTGGACTATTTTCAGAGCGGGTGTGCAGTAAATCTCTACACTCCACAGTTTAATATGACAGAATTCAAGCACACGCGTGTTATTCTTTAATCTGAATGGTTTAATGAGCGGATAAAACACACACTTTATCTTTATCATGTGTAAATGTGCCACACAACAAACTAAAAACACCGACCCTTTACACACTAATGCGTTTCCGTTTGAAAACGCATCTTTTTCTCTCTATTTTGGCATGTTGTCCACACTGAGACGGTGTTATTATTAACGAAAACGGAACTTTTCGAAAACACACTCGAAAGTGGATACATTTGAAAACGCTGTTTTCGCGTTGTAGTGTGGATGAGGACAACAGAGGGGTTTAAAAACGACAACACGTGTTTTGTCACATGATGTAATTGTAGGGCTGTGTATGGCAAGGGCCTTTCGACATGATAGATAAGTTAAAATACAAAACATCAATTTTTTTTCGACACAATATATTGCAATGCTTTTCAAATAAAGAAAGTAAATAGAAATAAAAATACATCTGGCTCTGGACCACCTGGGGTATCTGGCTCTGGAAGCTGGAGCACCATGCTTGCTCCCACTTGAAACAATGGGCGTATGTATGGTTTATGACATTAAAACTTGATTTGAATAAATACTCTAGTATCAATGCACTATCGTGAACAAAATATTGCGATAGTGTGCTGTGTCGATATTTTTACACTGCCAAAAACAGTTTTGGCGGCTTTCCACTTGATAGCATTAATGTCAGATTATTATCCGTCGCATTTTAGGAAACTAAATATTTAATAACTTGCAGTTATTGTTGGGCAGTGGAGCGTGAGTTAAGTTGGGAAACGCTTGAAAACGCTAGTGTGGACTAGGAGCGTTTTGAAAACGAAACCACACTCTTGTAGCCAAAGTTTTACAGTCTCCGTTTTCAAACCAACAGGAACATGTATTTATACAACTACTTTTCAGTATTAAGTATACAATTTAAAAATTACAGTCACATAAAACTTCAGCGTGTGTGAATGTTTAGATGTCTGGATTACGATCTTTAGTGTTCTAATTCAATGAAAAGCTCCTTTATGAGCAAACACACACGACTGTAATAGACACACACTCATTTCCCTGTGAAAGCACACAAAAACACTGAAGTGGACATGTGAGGTTACTGGCAGATAGTGTCTGCAAAAATAAACAGTCGTGGCAGCTCCGGCCGTAAGTGAAAGCACAGTTTGTTATTCTCTCCAATACATTGGCAAGCGATATCGAGACCTTCAACACTTATTACACATCGCTTATTTGACTTCGACCAAGCAAACACAATCATTTCTACTGAGATCTCCAGGGCACATTTCGGAAATATTCACAATGTCTCAACACAAGTCAAATGGAACCAAACCGTGTGTTTACATCAAGTCATTTACGAATGCGGTTTAAAAATATAGAAAGGAAAACGAAAAACATTGAACTGAACCATTTCAATACAATTCAAAAAAATTCTCATCTATTTAAAGTGATTTATCACGTCCAGAAAACACCTCAGAGATGTGAACCTATGGTTTATGTGTTGAGGTCTAAGTGCACAATAACACAGATCCTTCAGTCTGAGAAAAAACTACTTTCATTTGAGGTAAAAGTCATAGTGAAAAGCACCTGTGTGTGAGTGCTGGACGTCAGCGGGCTGAAATCCTTTATCACAAACACATGTGCAGCAGTTTCTCTCCAGCGGCCCGTGTGTAATGAAGATAAGTGAGTGATTATTGATGTTTCCCTCCTTCATAATCACATTTCAAACTCTCATGTCTGCACACATAAAGAATCACCAGTCTGTGATGGAGGTCAAACGTACAAACAAACTACACAAACTTCACAAGATCACAACAATCTACAAAAACACTCCAGTCATTTAATTTGGTAACATGCACACCGGGTGTAGTCAAGGGTGCAAGGGTATGCACTGAAAAACAACAACAACAACATTTTTTTGTGTTAATTTACTTAAAGTGACACTTCACCCAAAAATGAAACTTCTGTCATCGTTCACTCAACTTCCATTTGTTCCAAATCTGTATAGATGCCTTTGTTCTGATGAACACAGAGAAAGATATTTGGAAGAATGCGTTTATCCAGACAGATCTGAACAACCATTGACTCCCATATTTGGAAAAAATGACTTTATCCGTTTTTTGTTCTGCTGAACACAAAAGAAGATATTTTGAAGAATGTAGGACAGTTCTGGGGCACTTTTGACTACTATTGTATTTTTCCAACTATGGGTGTCAATGGTTGGCAAAATCTGTCTGGTTATAAATATTCTTCTAAATATCTTCCTCTGTGTTCATCAGAACAAAGGCATTTATACAGATTTGGAACAACTCGAAGGTGAGGAAATGATGACAGAGTTTTTATTTTTGGATGAATTATCACTTTAAAAAAATTGCACACTGTTTTTTAAGGAAATTAAAATAGTGCCAAAAATTAAGTAAATAACTCAAGAAATAATTAACTCCAGATGTTTTTTTAGTGTGTAGACTAGCTAGGTTACATTTGTCAACTAGTTCAAGCGAAATAAGTCAATGTTATTTTGTATTTTATAATGGAATCCATTGACCTTCTAATCACTTATTTGCCCAGCATTGATGAGTTTTTCTGTTACTCCATGATGTTTACACTGTTAAACAGAAGAACTTGAAATAGTACAGATAAAAACAAGCATATACTCTTCTTTTTGTTTTACTCGTCATGCTGAATCAAATCTGGGCTTTGACAAAAACAAAATTTTTCAAAATGTTTGTAACACACATCAATTAATAAAAGACAAATGAGGAGAGAATATTTTCAAGCAGAAAATTTGTTCTTTCATTTTATATTTGAAATGTTTGGGGTCGCACAAAACAGTGCAGGACCTATGAAAGTTTTGTGAAACCAAATCTGGTGAAGAAAGAGTTCATGGATGTTTCTGATGTCATTGTGAGTAATTCATCAATTCCTGTTATTGAATGTAAAGAAATCTGTCGTCAGAATGTAATAACCGGCTTCATATCCGAGGTGATTTACAGCTCTATACTGAAGAACAGAAATGAAGAAGAAAACGTTTGCTGCCGATTACCCAGAAACTAAACACACACTACCATATCAACACATACACAAACATACAGATGCTTTATCTTTCTTTCCAAAGTTCTTCAAAGCGTCAGAACTCATAAATACACAGATATAAATGCTGTTGTGCGGCTGTGATTATTTCTGGCTCCTACACAGTTTCGTGTGCTTATTTTTCCACAAGAACGGTCATTCTGTGCCATTCACTGCCAATGAAATCTATGAGATGAAATCTTGGATGGGAAAAGCTTTGGTTGTGATGTGTTTGCTTACATTCTGAAGCCGTGACGTCAAACCAACAAGATTCAGACACATGGCTAACTAAACTACTCCGTAAATCCAGAGAGAAGACGCTGGCGCATCACTTAGAATAAAACTGACATTGACAAGTTTCTCCTCATGTCATCAAACCTCACATGACGATACAAATACAAACTTCAGGCCACACAGACCGAACAAAAGAGCGACATCACTTTCAACATCTATAGAGGTCAGAGAGGTCCCTGAAAAATGTACTTCTTCTTCAGAACACAAAGATATTTTGACACTGAACTCCATTGACTTCCATTGTGTGAAAACAACACCACTGAGACATTTCTCGAAATATCTTCTTTTGCGTTTCACTGAAGAGAGATTCACACGCACATGAAAGAGAACAAATGAAGAGAAAACTGAGATTTTTGGGTGAATTACCCCCTTAATGGCCAAAATATGGAATATTTGCACTGCTAGATTGCACATTTACGAAACAACAACAAAAGGCGAAGCTAAATGACGTAATGTAGGAGAGTGGAATAATGGGAAATGTCGTTTTCACCATCCAGAGGCGTATGGGTATCGCCCATCATGTTCACTGACGAGGTAATGAATGAATTTTATTTAATTTCATCGTAATGAATTAGCTTGGAAGAAACGTGGAATGTAACGCTACGCTAGCCCGACTTTGTCAGTTGATTTAGTAACGTAATGCTACAGAGTTTTACGTGTTTAAAACAGTCATAGAGTCGTTGTTTCAAAAGTAAATTTGAACGAACCCACAGTATTTACAAGTAACTTTACTGACTATACATTTTTTTGCGACAAATACTATTTTATATTTAATATAGTATTTTATAGGGTAACTGGATTCATAACTATTCAAATAATCTATGCATGAGTATTTCGTGTACAATAAAAAAAGTGCTTATCTGTCTATTAAAACCCATGTGAGAGCGGAGTCTCTGTCTCTGAGTCCAAGCTGGTCGCTCCATTTAGAAAACCCCACGCAGATATCAAACCTTGTTTTATTTCTTCCTCTGTCCATAAGCCTGCTTGCTTCATTTGGCCTAAATTTACACTTTTTGTGGTTTCCTTCCCTCCTATTCCTTTACTAAATATGAATTATATTTGTATTTGGACATTCTTGGGAACATTTGGAATAATGAAAGTACACAACTGCATGAAACATATCACACTGTGCCAGTGATTTTTGGAAATTTCATAAGAAAATTATTCCTTATTGTGGCTTTAAGAGATGGGCGAGAGAGTATATTGCTGCGTATTTTGCTTAAAGACTATTGTGGTTTTCCTCTTCCGACAGTCGGGCGGTTGATTTAACATAGAATTATAATTTATAAAAATATCGGTTCTGTTACGCACAGCCTCAATCTGAATGAAGGCCTTCACAAACTCATGTCGTCTCTCTTCAGTTGTCATCTATTTTACTCTCGGCAAACACAATGTGTCTTGGCTCATTCCAGATGGTCAGGCTGTTGGTCATGAATCAACATTTACATTCGGTCATCTGGACATACTGTATAGCCGTGTGATGTGATGTGGCTGAGGACAGCGTACAGGATGCTCGGGTTAATAAAAATACACGCACACACACACACACACTGAATCCAAACCATTATTTAAACAAAATTACAGCAACAACAGACCGCAGCAAATGGTAAAATTAGGGTCTGAGCCACACCCACCCAACCGCCAAGTCAAAAATATATTGCCACTAATAAGGCTTGAACGTGTCCGGTCATGATTTCAGAATGACACGTGAAATCTTTAAGTTGGTCATATCAGTGACAGCGCATTAGAAGCACCAGTGCTGTTGGTCATTTGGAAACGCAGGAAAACAAGACTTAACCACAGCTTCTGTTTTCACAAGCTTATTTCAACCGCCCACTACGCCGGGAAGCTGCAGACTTCAAGATGCTAATTTAACTCAATTTTCCCGTTATGAACTTTGGGTTTTCTCAAAATTGAACTCGTAAATCTCAAGAATGTGCTTAGGTAAATGAATGCGATCTTGTAAATGGGCATATAAAACAATTTCGCATGAAAATTGTCCCCAGCTCCAGCGACACGTCGAGTGACTGTGTTCACCACCGTCATTAGAGCTTTAACAAGTGAATTAAAAAACACAGTAACACAACCACACCCCAGAGACGCCAAACATACGGCCAACATCTGCCCATGAGAACCTCCACCATTTCACACAACAACAACAAAATACAACTAAGAGACATTTGTTATCTGTTCATAACCACCTGTACAGTAATGCTCACAGTATATATCCTTCTGTATATATTGTCCATAGTACATACCGACATTCATATTGTCATAGAACATTTGTATATTATTCCCCTAATATTGTATTCTGTATTTATTCACACTGTATATCCTGCACTTGCTAATTGCACTTCTGGTTAGACCTAAACTACATTTCATTACACTGTACTTGTATATGTGTAATGACAATAAAGTTGAATCTAATCATCTAATCTCATTTGCTGAAAAACTGTCCAGTTACAGCTCACATGAAAAAAAATACTATAGTATACTAGAGTATTTACTATAGTAAAATCTAGTACATTGTGGTATACTGTAGTATATTGTAGTAACGGTGTGGTAGTATACTATACTATAACTATCGTAAATACATTTTTGTATTCTTTAATTGTATGCTTGAATATTTACGATAGTAAATTGCAATATATTATAGTAATTCCTACACATTGTTAATGTATACTTCAGTACTCTTTCCTATATACTGAAGTGATCAACTGTAGTGAATACTGTAGTTTACATTAGAAAGCAGGTCTGTGTTAAGATTAAATATAATAGTGTAGCATGTGTGCGATACAGTTTGGCGGGTATATTCGACAGAGCCACTTGTTTGTGTGAAGTGCGTTTGTTGTTGTGATTGCATATCACTATAAGTCCATTGATCTACAGCCCTATGATCAGCGCGATATGGGAAAATGTGGCAGGAATCTACTATTTCTACTATTTAAAAACTCTACTATTTAAAAATATCCTCTGCTTGTATTGCATCTTTTTGAGTGAATGAGTTGCACACTTTAACATGCTACGAGCGTGACACTCACAAATTTGTCTGTATCTTAATAAACGAGGACACGAAAACCTGAACGTCTTTCAAGAGTTTTTCTAAGTTTAATTTACGAGCATTTCTTTGCTTGAGTGAAGTTGCCGTCAAGCACTTGGTAACTCAAGCGTCTTCGCGACAACCCGTCAAAATAAAAGTCCATTTAATTTGAACCAGATGATAAATTAATTAATTATTAACTGTAGTAAACACAATAGTATACTTGTACCTCACTGCAGTATAATAACGTTAAATATAACTAAAGTAAAGTACACTAGAATTTTACTGCAGTTTAATGTAGTAAATACTGTAGCATACTTCAGTAGTTTTATGAACAAATGTATTTACTACTGTATAGTTAAGCATTAAAAATACAGAACTCCCCAAAATTAAAAAGGAAAATACAAATTTGGGGAAAGCTTAACATATTGTGGGCCTAATTTATCCATTTGTATGACGTTATTGTCCTTTTTCAGCTACCTGTCAAGTGATGACCTACACTTGTGATGATAACAGCCAACTGCTTGTACATTATCCCGCTTATAACACGCCTACTTGCCACAAGAGAAAAAAAAACAGACATGATATGTGAATTAGAAATATTTGAATAGCTCATTTTTACCGAATGCAGACCTTCCGCGAGGAAAAGTCTAATGACGAACCTGCAAATTTCGCGACTGGCCAATCAGAATCAAGCATCCCAACGAGCCGTGTAATCAATGCGCATGAGCACATATGAATGTGAATCAGTGTGTGTGATATGGGAAAAAACACACAACAATGTTAAAAGTGAGTCACGGGGTTATTAATGAGCTGCTGTCCAAAGTCAAAGAGAGAACAAAAGCAGTCTTCCTGTCTCATGGGCCACCTGTCTCTGTTGTGAACAACAATCAGTGCAGCCAAAGCCACATCCTGAGGCACCTGCACACACACACACACACACACCACCATCAGAACCAGTTCATTTGAGTACTGGATACCTTAACAAACAAACCTAAGCTCACACACACAGAGCTTCTCATGTAAACGTCATGAGGAAAGTCATCCTGAAGACTTCTGCTGTAACACACAAACAAAGATCCAGTTGTGAGGTGTGATTGATTAGTGTGAAGACTTGTACACACCGGGACAATAATCGCACACACTTATCGCCAGCGTTTGAGATCTTTTTTGACGTTCATACCCATGCGATGAGGCAAATACAGTCCCTGACATAGATGGCGCTTAATGAAAACCAGAAATACCCCAGTACACAAGATAGAGCTGCGCAACTTCTGACACGGGCTTGTCACACAGAAGAAGGTTGGACAGTTTAACGGAGCACATAAAAAAACGAGCCACAAGTGTTTTTAAAAATAATGCTTTTAAGCCTTGCGTTTTGCCCATCGGTGTGCACACTCACATTGGCGCCCTTTGTTCAGTCACGAGGTGTTAAACGTCGGCGATAAACATGCGTGATTAGCGTCCGGTGAGGACAAGCCTTTGGATAATAAAAATAGAAGAGCAAAAAAATATATATTCTAAAAACACAGAGAAAAGTTTAGTCTGTGTGTGTGCACCCATGTGTGTGCGTTTGTGTGTGTACCCATGTGTGAGGGTGTGCGTACGCATGCGTATGTGTGTGTGTGTGTGTACGCATGTGTGTATGCATGCGTGCGTTTGTGTATGTGTACGCATGTGTGTGTGTATGTGTGTTTGTGTGTGTACGCATGTGTGTGGGTGTGCGTAGGCATGTGTATGTGTGTGTGCATGCGTGCGTTTGTGTATGTGTACGCATGTGTGTGTGTGTGTGTGTTTGTGTGTGTACGCATGTGTGTGTGCCTGCATGTTTGTGTGTGTGCGTGTGTATGCATGTGTGTGCGTGCATCTGTGTGTGTGTGAGTGGAAAGCTGATATCATCTCTAATAGGAGCTTTAGTTGTGTTTAGAAAAGCTTCTGTGTTCAAGTGTTTCCATATGTGTGATTCAGTCCAATCAGCTTCTGTTGCTCCTGCTTTAAAGACTCAAACATATAACATATCCCGCTGATATTTAACTCCCAACCGCCCGGACACACCGGAACCAAATTCACATCTAATTCAGAGGACGAGACGGATGAAATCTGAAGACTTCTGGACAAGACACACACTCAGATCTGAAGACTCCAACCATCAATAACAAGAACACTACTGTAGATGAAACTCAACGTTGAAATAATTTCAGCACATGAATGAATATTGAGTCACATGACTTCAGCACTCATGTGAAAGAGTTGTGATTTAACTTCAGTGTTCTTCAGATGAGAATAGTAAGCTGTGATTATGTCGAGCAGGAACCTCAGAGACCAACATCTTCACAAAACCCCCCGAAAAATCCCTCGCCGTCTTAAAGCACATCTAAAAATACTAGAGCGCAGCTGCTTGAGATTTATTTTCTAGGCCATAGCAACAATGTTTGGTCGTTTCCAATTTCTGGAAACCGCAGCGAGTAAAGCGAACAGAGAAGAAGATGAATGTAAATAGCACATGCATGCTTCAGCACTTTTCACAAGCGTGGGGGGGCAGAAAGCGAAGTTCTGAAGTTAAAGGTGAATTTACAAGGATTTCACTCCTTTAATGTCATAAAAGAGCCACGGAAGTCTCGAATCACCGTTCTTACGGAGGGAAATGGCTTCCGTTAATCACACAGAATTTCTATTAATATCAATCAAACCGAAGCTGGTATGTTTTGATTCAAGACATAATAACAAAAAATTACAGCTAACTAACGCAATACAAACACGATAACATAATAAAGTTGATCTAATTTTGGAAGAAAAAAAATAGAAATCTAAAAATTTAGATGAACAATTATTTAGTGTAATATAGACGTGTAAAAGATGAAGAAGAAACACTTTCTATCAGAAGAATATCAAGCTTCATAATGAACTGCAGCTCAACAGAAGTCTGATGTCGTGAACGGGGGGCCGGGGGGGCGGTGGGAGGTAAATCACTCATCATTGAGGGGGTAAAGATCACAGAAAACCACAATGCCGCAGAAACGGGCCAAGCGCGTGCCTGCTTTCAACAGCACGAGAGCATCATCTTTATTCTGTCTTCATCTTATTACTGCAATTACTGAACGTCCAGCGGCTCTCTTTTCATCACTGACTCCCTCTCTCTCTCTCTCTCTACATCATCTTGTGTTCAGATGTGCTGAAAGCAGGAGTAATCTCATATGAATCCAGCATTATTCCGGTTTTCATGTCTGATAATGTTCCACGTGTTACACACACACACAAAATAGTGACGTTAAAGGTCCGGTTAAACACACAGTTTCTGCCAATCTCATTTTAATCTCGAGTGCCTATAGAGTAGTATACTATATGCACACTTCGTATCTTCGAAGAGTATTTAGTTTGATCACATTTATAAAAGATAGATACAGCCGTATGATCATTTCCGAAAACAGACGACCTCCTTGGGAAATGCAGGAGGAACTAAATCACGAGAACAGAACACATCATCGCATTAACCCTGCTTATTGATTAACTATAGGTTTGTGTTGCTTAAATTATGCACGTACGCGCTGATTGCCAACAAAACACAGACGTATGACTTAGTTTGACTTACTGCGTGCAGTTCATGTCCGGTATTTTTTAGCACTTGGACCACTCCATTTATCAGTTGACGAGCTGCAGCTGCAGGCCCACAGCACAGCCAAACTTGACGCAGTGCAGCCAGTCTTGACACAAGTTAACGCAGCCAATCTTGACGCAGCACAGCCAATCTTGACGCAAGTTAACTCAGCCAATCTTGACACAACGTAGCCCATCTTGACTGCACACAGACAATCTTGATAGTAAGTGGGTCATCCTATCGTTGATTGATGGGTTGGCGAGCTATTTCTTCCGCCTTAACATAGGCATGCTTTTCCCGGAGAATTGCCCAATGAGGGACTATGAAAATTGTTGAGTAATGGTTTTTCATGTTTGCAAAAAAACTTTCCGAACCTTGGAAAAAGGTCATTCGCCCAACTCGTTTTTTGGCAAGTTGACCATGTCAAGCACGTTCAACATTGTAAAGAAGTCAGAATGCATGACACACCGTCAAATCACCCCTTTAAGACCCAGAACAGAAGACACACATTGTTTTCTCTTACTGGTCATATTTCAGTTGACACGAATATGACAGATAAACACCCTTTTAAGAAATCTCACAGGTTTTATTGTAGTGAAAGTGAAGAATATATTTGTAATAAAACCACAGGTATTCTATAGAGCTTGGATAGTTTTTTACGTGCGTTGTTATTCCAGTCCTTAAAATAGCTGAATGCAGGTATCTGCCTATAAGAAAGGTAATGTGAATTAAACACTTAATTACACTTAAAGGTGTAGAGCGATGACAGCTCAAATACAATTTTATTTCTGAATGACATGCAGTAAAATGACTGTCAATGAAAAATCACACACAACAGGTGATAAAATAATGTTTTATGCTTTAATATTTAAAAAACGTAATGCACTTTCTAAGCTTATTTATCACTAATTTGGAGCACTGACCGACAGCGTTTGATGTTGACCAGCCACTGCTTTTGCCAACCTGCTTTGCTGGATTAAAACTTCAAATTCGGCTGAGCTTCTTATCTCTTCTCCTGCCTCTGAAAATGTCTGGATTCTGAAATCATTTGCGGACACTCATAAGAGACATTTAGTCAAATAGGCGATTGGAGCCTCTTGTAGTGAATGTAACCGATAAAAAAATCGATTCACTGCTTCGACGAGCGCTTCCGGTGTTTCATTTCTCCATGATGAAGGACCATTTAATTACTCCTGAAACTACTTCAGTGCTTGAGAGATTTGTGAAGCCCCCCTGATGAAATAAAACCACAGCGTTCATTACACACAGCGTGACATCCAGTAACATAAGCAGACGTTATATTTACAACAGTTCTGAGCACATGACTCCATGAGTCCGGTTTGAAATCTTAACTCACGACTTCTGTACAAACACAAATCTCACCTAAAAAACTCTTTGTGATGAGAGGACAGATGTAAGATCAACATCTCTTGATAGAGGAAACTACTAGAAGCATCACAGTAGTCTAAAACACAGACTTTGTTTATTAAACTTTAGTGCATCTGCGCAGCATCTCTGTGAAACGACACGTGTGCTCTTCATTTTCTAAGAAATCACATCGAGGATGTTTAACCTTACAGATGATAACACAAACACAACACATTCATGTTAAAGAACAGACTCAAGTCAGATCTACACAACAGAATAGGACAGAGATTTAACACAGATAAAAAACATACTTTTTATTCGTACTCTTTACCTAATCAACAGAAATCATTGACGTGATATATTACAGCGCACACACGTGCACACGTACACACACACACGCGCACACACACACACACACACACACACCATATGCATGCATGTCTGGTTTTCTTTCTCCGTGGGGACAGTCCATAGGTTTAATGTTTTTTATACTATACAAACTGTATAATTTATCCCCAAGCCCTACACCTCAAGATCATAGAAAACATTTACACGTTTTTTTATTGTTCTGTCCGATAAATAAGCTTTATTGCCACGGTCCCCATGTTTTGGTGTGCATTCAGGTTTAGGTCCCCACCGGGATATAAAAACATATCCACACACGTGCACACACACACTGGACACACACACATTACAGAGAGAACACATATTCATGAACATATGAAGAGAGATCCTTCACACACACACACACACACACACACAGACGTGTGTGTTTTGTCTGGACGGATGTCTTGTTTGACTTCAGTGTTTACACACTCTGCCATGTTTTATTTAGTCTTGATATCACCTCAGTGTGTTCTGGTCCTGTTTATATCAACATTACATGTCTAATATCTGTTTTTATTGAGTCATCCAGGAACAAAACATGTCCAATAATATTGAGTCACATTTATCAGATACACACACGCGTGCTGTATGAGCGATAGACACTTGTGTGTGTTTGATTCAGAAGATCAATGTCTGTTGTGTGGTCTCACTGCTGGACTGATTCACAATCATCATTTATAAATCAAAAGCGCTCTGTATGTATTGACATCACTGATGTTATTTGAGTGATATGTGAGTGAGATTGTACTGTACGCTCATGTATGCTGAAGGCTGTTTGTTCAGTCGTACAGGACACTCGTCTCAGCTCATCTCTTCACAGAGCCTCGTGTTTCATAACATTTGAATACTTGTTTGAATACAATTCATATTGAATTTTGGCCAGAGCGATGACCAGTTGCACCACCGATTTGAATTCTGTTTACCACACAAAAGATGCAAATAAAGTCTTGAATTTACACACCTTACCTGCCCTGAATCTGACCAGACGCACTACGAGCTGTATGGCTGTTGTCTCACACACACACACACACAGAGAAATATATATCTACATCAAGCATATATGTGTGCTATTGTCCAGTACAGATAAAGTCAATCAAATCCAATGTATTTTGTATTTCTTATCAGAATTATTATAGTTTGATTTTAGTGTTATTCATATTTTAAATTGGTTTTATATTAAGATTTTTAGTCTTTGAATTAAATTAGTTAAAGTTCTAGCAATTTTGGTGTATGTTTTTTTCTTTTTTTTATGTTGTTATATTAGATTAATTAAGTTTTATTTGAATTTATTATTATAATTGTATTTCTTTGAACATATTTCAGTTTATTTAAGATTCAAAATTTACATTTTCCCTTCAGTTTAGTTTTCCCCAAAATTTTCAGGTCAATGTTCTACATGATTTGAATGGACAGAAACGTTACATTTTTTTATTTGTTTATTATCTTTTCATAAGGCAGAATTTGAAGAAATTCGTGGTTGTTTTCCTCATTTACTAAATTACTGTAAATATTTATACCACTAAATGTATTCTTTTTCTTCTGAAATAAAACAATCATTTGTAAAGGTCCCATCACTGACATTGTGCCACAAAGATGTGATTTACACAGAAATGATGTTCTCTTCACATTAATGAATGTATTTAAAGCTCTTTCTCTCTTTATTTGAAGTTTCATGTGATCAACATCAATAAATGAGGGGATTCATCATTACATTATATCTCTCAATCTTAATACATAAAAGACATTAAATAAAACACAGTAAAAAAACAACACTGCCTCACAAAACACTACAAATAAAACACAAACACATAAACACAGCGGGTGGATTCACAAAACATTCTTGATAAGAAAATTATAATATATTATATATATATATTAAATAATATTTTTTCTTTTATCCGAATTCAAGGAATATTTTGTAATTCCCGAAAAACTTCTAGACAGTTCTCACATTTATTTCTCAAGATTGATTTACAACGCATGTGTCATTTTATTCTTATGAAGAAAATGAAGATGTTCTTGAGAAAGAATTTGAAAACTTCTTAAGAAGGAATTCAAATGTACAAACTTCATATAATTTATCTTAAGATCACTGTGAACAAAGTGAATCCGGCCCCAGACGACTAGAAGAGTTCAGCTTCAGCCGTTTCATACACGTTGGTTTGAAGTAAAGTTTCTATTCTTCAGTGTGTCAAATTAACGTATGACTTTAGAAAGGATATGAGAAATGAGGTTATATCATGTTACGTGATGTTAAACGTCAGTTTGTGTTGAGTCATGAACCGCTGAAGCTTCTGTAAACGTCACTTCACAGTCAAACAGACGTGTGATAATGTGAGAAATAACAGCTTCTACTCTTCTAATCACTGTCCTCAAACCACAGGTGAACACCACAGAGATGTGTCATATCTGTCACAGGTAAACATCATCTGAGGATTAACCAACACAAACTCTTGAAAAGCTTCAGCGAGAACTCTTAAACAAACTCTGGAATCTTTATTGTTACAGTAAGAGTGAAGCATTAACAGCTGTCATCTCTCAACATGAGGTGTCACGTCTGCATCACAGTCACGGGCCGCAATAATCCTGATGTTCAACAGCATACAATAACACACACACGATATACACACACACACAGACACACAAGATCACAGACACGACACACACACACACACACACACACACACACACAAGATCACAGACACGACATACACACGCGCACTCCTAGATACACACACACACACACACAAGATCACAGACACGACATACACACGCGCACTCCTAGACACACACACACACACACACACACAAGATCACAGACACGACATACACACACGCGCGCACACCTAGACACACACACAGACACACAAGATCACAGACACGACACACACACACACACACACACGATCACAGACACGACATACACACGCGCACTCCTAGACACACACACAGACACACAAGATCACAGACACGACATACACACACGCGCGCACACCTAGACACACACACACAAGATCACAGACACGACATACACACACGCGCGCACACCTAGACACACACACAGACACACAAGATCACAGACACGACATACACACACACCCACACACACACAAGATCACAGACACGACATACACACACGCGCGCACACCTAGACACACACACAGACACACAAGATCACAGACACGACATACACACACACCCACACACACACAAGATCACAGACACAACATACACACACGCGCACACCTAGACACACACACAGACACACAAGATCACAGACACGACATACACACACAGATGCACACCTATTCACACACACACACACACACGACATACACACACACCCGCAAACCTAGACACACACACACACACAAGATCACAGACACGACATACACAAACACGCGCACACCTAGACACACACGCGCACACCAAGACACACACACAAGATCACAGACACGACATACACACGCGCACTCCTAGACACACACACACACACACACACAAGATCACAGACACGACATACACACACGCGCGCACACCTAGACACACACACAGACACACAAGATCACAGACACGACACACACACACACACACACACACACACACGATCACAGACACGACATACACACGCGCACTCCTAGACACACACACAGACACACAAGATCACAGACACGACATACACACACGCGCGCACACCTAGACACACACACACAAGATCACAGACACGACATACACACACGCGCGCACACCTAGACACACACACAGACACACAAGATCACAGACACGACATACACACACGCGCGCACACCTAGACACACACACACAAGATCACAGACACGACATACACACACGCGCGCACACCTAGACACACACACAGACACACAAGATCACAGACACGACATACACACACGCGCGCACACCTAGACACACACACACAAGATCACAGACACGACATACACACACGCGCGCACACCTAGACACACACACAGACACACAAGATCACAGACACGACATACACACACACCCACACACACACACAAGATCACAGACACAACATACACACACGCGCACACCTAGACACACACACAGACACACAAGATCACAGACACGACATACACACACAGATGCACACCTATTCACACACACACACACACACACGACATACACACACACCCGCAAACCTAGACACACACACACACACACACACAAGATCACAGACACGACATACACAAACACGCGCACACCTAGACACACACGCGCACACCAAGACACACACACAAGATCACAGACACGACATACACACACACGCGCACACCTAGACACACACACACACACAAGATCCTAGACATGAAATACACACACACACAAGATCACTGACACGACATACACACACGCACACTTAGACACACACACACACGCGCACACCAAGACACACACACAAGATCACAGCCACTACATACACACACACGTGCACACCTAGACAGACACACACACACACACACACACAAGATCCTAGACACGAAATACACACACACACACACACACACAAACACACACACACAAGATCCTAGACACGAAATACACACACACACACAAACACACACTCATGCAAACACATGAACGTAGACACACACACACACACACACATACACAAACACTCGAACCAACACGCATGCAAGCACACACACACACACACACACACGCATGCAAGCAAGCACGCACGTACATGCAGACACCCACACACACACTTTCTTCTTCAGGTGTAAGACCACCAGCACTCATCTGACACACAGCCAGTATATTCACGGCTCAAATGCTGATGTGTCGAGAGAGAAGAAAGAAAGTATTTCTCATGATGTTTGCTGGTTATTATGAATGTGCAGTCGTACTGTGAGAAGCTTCACATGTGAAAAACACACCTAAAAACATTTCTAAAACACGTGTCTTCCTGCCTAAAAAGACTGCTGGAAATTAATATTTATTAATATAAAATCATATAATGACCAACATTTACACAGGAGGAATGAAATCATTATTAAACTCTCAAAGTTTTGTGTGCCACTGAAGAAAGACTCACACACACACATACACACACACACACGAGAGTAAATAAATGATGACAGAATATTTTTAGGTGCACTGTCCCTTTAAGATCATTTCTGTGTAGAGTACAGTAAACTCTTGATTGAGTCTTTATGATATTCTCATCTGTATATACAGCTCATGTATGATCAGTATTAACATGTGACAGTAATGTTTATCTGAGCGGAGACACAAAGACCCGCTTTACTTTATCCACTCATCAAATACTTCCTACAACATCCCAGATGAAAATGAGTAGTAAGCCGACTCAACTCTGTACAGAGAACAAGCACAAACGTCTCGCCTCATTTTCTTCCCTCTTACACAAACACCTGAGGTAGAAACTCTCCGCCGGACGCTTGCCAAAATCCAAAGCTGCGAGGCGCGAGAAACAGTCGGATGAAACACCTCGGATAATTCATCATCATTAAACGCTGAGAGAGGAAGAGACAGACGTGATTCACACCTGAAGACTAAAGACATGACACACACAACGCACAACATGAACCGGACATCAGCGGGACGGTGATCTCGTGACAACAACATGAAAAGCAGAGCCCCATCCCTTCAGAAAGTCTTCTGGACCACTCGTCTCTCTCTCTCTCTCTCTCTCTGATGTCAGCAAACACATGACCCAGCCTCTCCAGTAACAGCCCATCAGGAGGGGAGAAAAGTGTGCGTTTTAAAGCGTACACGTTTTTGGATTGCCAGAATGTCTCATTGCTCTCACAAACAACCACAGAACCACAAGTGCGGTGCGCGAGAGTTCCCCCGATCGACAGGAGGGAGCCATCGGGGCGTAAACGGTTAATCGCAGCGGGTCAACCCCAGGCACAGAGACCCGACGAGTCTGTGAGTACTCTCTGACCACACTACCTCTCTATACTACTCTTTACCGCTCGTACCGTACGTGCGTCTGAAGCCTCCGCTCCACCAGAGCCTTTCCATTCGGATGCATTGACATGATTTCTGCTCCCAGTTTAGGAGTTCAGGGGTCACGGCGACCTCCAGAGGAGACTTCCGAGGACACCGGCGTGCGGTCATGGCGTCCAACAGTCTTTTCAGCTCGGTGAACCCGTGCCAGCAGAACTTCTTCTGGGGTGAGTGCTGCGAGACCTTGTTTTCATTTGGCTGTGCTGTGGTTCAGCGGCGGGTCGTACGGAAGTCAAGCGGCACCGGTCAATAACCAATAACACACGCACGCTCGCCCGACGGCATCCGACGCACGCAAAACCACTTCACAAACGCTAAGAGTCGAAGTGTTTACGTTCGCAAAGATGCTACGATGCTGAAATGTTTGTTTGAGTTTAAAATACGTTGCGCGGAGAGAGAGAGAGAGAGAGAGAAAGAGAGAGAGAGAGAGAGAGAGAGAGAGAGAGAGAGAGAAAGAGAGGGAAAGAGAGAGAGAGAGAGAGAAAGAGAGGGAAAGAGAGAGAGAGAGAGAGAAAGAGAGGGAAAGAGAGAGAGAGAGAGAGAGAGAGAGAGATAGTCATGTAAACATTCACTCGATTTAAAGAGCTGCATTAAAACAAGATGTGCACAAGTTCAGACTGAATATGAAATCGATTCTGTCCGCCTCCTGAATGAATGTCGTTTCGTTTCATTCATTTAGCTCGTTTAGACCTCAATAAAATAAAATGTCAATTGACCTAAAAAAAACCCGAAAAACTTTAGAGAAGTTTACTGTGAGAAGGTCAAACCCGTGATTGAAAATCGAGTCCGGCATTATACGGCACGCAAACAAAACCACATGTAAAACACAATCTATGCAAAAGATATTTGAATACCTCAGCTATTCAAAACAAACTAACATGTAAAATACAAACAAATCCTCATCTAGTCAGGCAATCTTATCAGACGCCACATATGAAAATGTGAACCGTGTCAACAGAACGCTTTTATTTCACGACGAGATGCCGTGCTCGTTGACAACGATTCCTCCAATAAACCAATAAAACACTGTCAGATTCAAGGACTTAATAACATCTCACAATATCAAAAACATTTAGTCGGTCTGAGAATCATTTCACCGATGACATTTTATACAAACGGGATACTGGTCTAGAGTCAGAATTTACATACAATATCATTTCAGAATAACAGTTTTTCTCCTGTAAACTGAACAAATATCTCGATTAGTTTATTAATGTAAATTATTCATGTTGACTTGATTATTACCAAACACTGTTCAGATGACTGACAGATGATCAACTTCACAGATGGATTCTGATCCTTCAGTTGTCACGTGCTTTTCATTCAATGTTAATAATCTCAACAGCATTAACTGAGCAAACGTGACCCGAGTAACAAACCCAAAAGCTTCAGTTTAAATGAATGAACCAGAATAAGTACAAGAGGACGGACGGACGGTGAGGTTTATAACCCGAGGAAGCCTTTTCATACTGCTTCATCTCTGCTTCACATCTTCACTCATTTATAGCACCACGGGTTTGTTTGTGAGCTTTGTGTTTATCTTGGCATAAACATGACAGTCGTCTACCCACCAGATGCATTTTTATAAAGAAGCAGAGGGTTTACAAATATTTTCAACATGTCAGAAAATCACAGCATCTCATGTACCGTGTGTGTGTGTGTTTTCTTATAACCCAACGTCTGTCACTGACAGAACACACACAAGAATCACACACTCATGAGCGGACAGATTCAAACACCAACATTAATAATAAGACCACAAAAGATAAGAAGAATCACAGACTGAACGGGGACAAAACTCCGCGCTGATTTCTCAGAGGACGAGGTTTAATGTGATAGATTATAAAGCAACTGCAAGACATTTAAAATTGTTTTTCCTTACACTTGATTCTTTTTAAAAGTACTGACAAATCCTGTACACTGTATTAAAAGTTTGTTTTAAAATTATTTAAAATAAATTATAACTTTACAAACTAAAAAAACAGTAAATACATGTTAAGTTGCTGTCACTATATGATTTCATTGAAAAGTTTTTGCACAAAATTTTCAAATGCGTTTTTATTCCCTATTTGGCGCATGTCTGTGCGGTGTCTCTGAAATGTCAAGAAAATGTATTTATTTCTTAAATATCAGATTACTTTAAACAGCCACACAAATAAACATGAAAACACATGAAAATATTTAGCCTTTCACTGCATGTGCCTATAAAACTTTTCAGAAGCTCACAGGATGGATTTGGTCTCTTGATAACAACACAAAAACCTATTTTTTAAACTTCACAAAAGCATTATTGATCTTTCTCTGTTTAAACTTCATGTTTTTATTGACTCTTCTCTGTGAGATTTTGATAGAAGACTCTTGTTCTGCAATTTAAAGAAAGACTTCTCTCATGGAGACCTCACACACACACACACACACACACATCCGACATGTCTCTTCACATGACAAAGAAAACCATTGATGTCTCATACAAACCTCTTATAAAATAATCAAACACTTAAGTGTGGAGTGTCGGCCAGCCAAACACAACATTGAAAGTGAGAAACAATAAATACTCGCATAACACAAAAAGACTGGACTTCTGGAACATAGAAACACAACCAACAAACCATCAGACCAAACACACCCATTGTCTAACACACATCACTCTTTAATATACAGAAATGTATACATCACTAGAGGCTGTATTAGAGATTTTGCCAACGCTTGATGTAAGTGTGTTTACAGAAGTTTATTATAAAACTGGAATCTGGACAAACAGCTTTGTGTGCAATTAAATGTACGTGTTTATAAAGGATTTAAAATAATTTCCACTTCATACATAATGAAGTATATGTGACAACAAAACCTAGGTCTTATGAGTCAATTTTTTGAAATTGGGTTTTTAACATAATTTAGGGATAGATTAATAAATAAGATGAATAAATAAGATTTCTATTGATGTATCATTTGTTAGAATAGGACAATATCTGTCTGAGATACAACCGTTTAAAACTCAGGAATCTGAGAGGGAAAAAAAATAATGAATATTGAGAAAACTGCCTATGAAGTTGTAAATCAGAAGCACTGTGGCAGGACATCCACTCACAAACATAACGTTTTTATATCTTTAGGGAAGGAAATTGACACACTATCTTCATGGAACGTGTTCTTTACTTCATATCCTGATGATTTTTGGCATAAAAGAAAAATCAATAATTTAGACCACTGCAATGTATTTTTGTCTCTCACTAAAAGTGTTCCCGTGCTACTTAAGACTGCTTTTGTGATCCAGGGTCACATATGGGAGCCGAAAGCTCAAAATAACATCATTAAACGATTGATTTTTCAGACAAATTCAAATTTACTTTTAAACTCCCAGATCGTGTGTTTATTCAATAAAGAAAATGACAAATATCTGTTTTAAATAAAGATATTTTCCCAATGTAAAAAGAGCTCAGATTCCACTGCAGATATATTTGTTCAATCCTGTGCTTTGTGTCCACCCATCTCCAGCAGAAATCTAGTTTTCGCGTCTGAAACGGAGACTATAATTACAGTGCGAGAAAGATGGATTCCGTCTCAGACAGCGGCCTGTAAAAGTGCCCCAAACCTCCTACATGTCTTATTTGCTTTTCTACAGCATTTGGCAGAGTATTGCAAAAGAAAAATATACTGTATAAACAGTCTGCTAACAATGCCAAGAAGCCATTTCTTAAAAAAAAAAACGGGTAAAAAAAGAAAGAACTTCATGCTATAATATTTCTGGATGTAAGGTCAGCGTGAGCCTCAGGAAGTTACAGTGAGAAATGTTGAGATAAGTGAACGTTAAAACTGAAACCGGAGAGATTTAACAAGACTTTACCTGTTCTGTATTGATTTAACCTCTGGAGGAACGCAGAACATGACGTTAAAATATTTATAATAAGCTCCACGCACACCAGGACTGAAAGAGAAACGGAATGTAAAAATGAGCGGAATGAGAGGAAGAAAACTGAACGCTGTCAAGCTCGACTTAACGCAGGGGAAATGAAGTGGTACACCTCTAGATTCTGATAAATACACACAGAGACGAGAGTCATGTCTGTCCAAAACACCACAAACTAGAAGACAAATCAAAGCATGCACTCCGAATTTACTCTGAGATGACGTGTACAAAACTCTTAAAAGCACCCGAAAAACATAATGACACAAAAAAAACCAGACTGTCCTGAAGTGATGTCACGTTGGCCATCAGAAACACGTCAGGGGTGATGAGCTGAAACACGTGAATACCTAAACACGAGCTTGAAAACAGAAAACACCTCCTGTAGTAATCTGACCACAGCACACACACAGAGAGACGAGAGGATCACGTGTCTGAGCGCCCGTGAGCTATCATCATCACCTCTTGACACGCTTCTGTAGCATCTACTTCACATCTTCAGTTACACACCACTAAAGAAACACTTTGTCATCTCACAGATTCTAAGCTCGCCGCTATTAAAGCCACGGATTCATTTAGAAAAAACACAGCTAGCTAAAGCAATAAAACAAAATGAAAAACATGATTTTTGATTTTTTTTAATGGTCGTTTCATTTTGGAACCAAACACTTTGGATTTTCGGCACACGCTGAACGACATTATACAAAAATACTTCAAAAAGTTTCATAGACCGTGTCATCTGACGCTCGTGCCTGACCCACAGTTAACTTCCGGTCTGTGATTGGTTAGTTTCTAATAAAATGACAATTTATAATTGGTTACACTTTATTTTAAGGTACAATTCTCGCTATTAACAAACCAATAACTATAACTTTTGCCTCAATAACTCCAAATTTGTCGCTTATTAATTGTTAGTAAAGTAATTGTTAAATTTAGTTATTGGGTAGGATTAGGAATGTAGATTATGGTCATGCAGAATATGTGCTTTATAAGTAACAATTAACAGCCAATATGCAAATAATAGGCATGCTAATAAGCTACTAGTTAATAGTGAGAATTGTTCCCTATACCAAAGAGTTACCTTATATTTTATTTTATTTGTGTTAATAAAAGTGTATTATTTTAGTGTATATAAACTGCATTAAATAAATGCTTTGTTGAATTTTGTTGTGCGTTCATTTCATTAAATTAACGATTTGTTGGATGTGTTCTGTAGTTCGGTCGCATTTAAAGAAAGCGGACGCTACACTGACATCTAGAGGTTGAGTTTAGTATCACATTCTAAATTCAAAATATTAGAGAGACAAGTTTAGCCAAGTAACGCTTATTCTCAGTTTCTTTTGCATGTTATTAGAAATAATCTACAGGCGCTCTATTGTTTGTGAATGCGTACCGGAAATTAAGTTAGGGTCACAAAAGTACACGTGCGCAGTAACGCTCATATATTTTGTTAAGATGAAACCGTCTATTAACGCTTCATTTATTTCACTCATCATATAAATCACGATTGAATAATTTGATGAATTCCTAATTGTTTGTGTCAGTTGAGAATCATCAGTTTAACAGATTTTAACTTTCCAGACACAATTCAGATCCATCAGAGGTTGTTGATTGTCAAATGAGTCAACGGGCCAAGAAAAGACGAGACTGAAAATTGTAAGAGGCAGGTTTAAGCTGTGTAGAGAAAAACAGCCATTAAGAACGAAGCAACACAACAACACAACGCAAGACAAGAGGAGAGAGTTTGTTGTGATTGTTGACTCATCCTGTGACGCCTGTTGTCTATAGTTACTGAAGTCAACATCACGGCTTCTGTTTCATTGTCTGGTGTTCACTGACAGCACAAAGAGAGACTGAGAGCCAGAAAATAAGCCTCAGTGACTGAAGCTTATGTAATATTAATCAGAACATCTTCACTCTTAAATATGCATCAGACGCATCTGAAGGTGAAGAAGAACGATGAACACAGAACGACAATCTGCTGACGATAGAGATCTCAGCACCTCAAAACATTATTAACAAGCTCTCATATTAATAAACGTGAAACTTCCGGATCCAGGAAGAGATAAAGTGAACTAGAACTCACAGATAGAAACGCGTAAACGAACAAACAATCGGAGGTAATTTGAAGATGTTTAAATATTGATGGTACTTTTCCTGAAGTCTCCCGCTGGCGTTCACTAAAGAGTTTTATATCAAAACAAGCCTGTCGTCTCGCCCTGGTTGGAAAACGCAGAAGCGCGCATGAAAATAATTCAATGCTTCTACGTGAGAAGTCGAGAGAGTCCTCGATGTGTGCTTTTAATAAGACACCTGAAAACATTCAGCCGGGGAATCTCAGCATTGATATTTTTCTGTCGCACGCATCGGTGGATCGATCATTAACCGTTCATCTAACCTCAACAACACAAAACAAAGAATCTCTAGAAGACACGTATGCGAGTTCTACTTTCAAATGTTGAGGAATCTCTCTATTGTTCCCTGTCTGTTCCCAGAAGACGTTCCCAGACTTGCTTACTGGCATTAATATGAAGCCGTCTGCTGAATATTGTTCTGTCATTCACAGCTGCTTTGAGACAAACTTTAAATGATGCTCCATCAGACCGGCAAAGTCGCATTTAATCTGTGTTCACAAGAAAGAGAGAACCTCAATGATCTGCACCGATAGAAGGTTTTATGACACTTATGTTCAGATCGATCACTTATATGTACCATAAATACAGCACATTTAAATAATAAAGGGCTTCATAAAAGGTTCTTTCTCCAGCTGTAAGGTTCCATAAAGAACTTTCCACAGAAGCTTTCTCGGTTACACAAAAGTTTTTATAATGGAGAACGCTTCTAGACCCTTCAAAATAAAGTAGTTAAAATGGCATCTTTAGAGCTATTGTTCTCGAAATGTTTTCATTGTACGGCCCCCTTTGTGTCGAGTGCATCGCCTTGCGGCCCCCCGAAAATAAAAACGTATACTCATAAACTCTTATTTTTATTAAA
This sequence comes from Triplophysa tibetana, assembly GCA_008369825.1. Lineage (NCBI taxonomy): Eukaryota > Metazoa > Chordata > Actinopteri > Cypriniformes > Nemacheilidae > Triplophysa > Triplophysa tibetana. The sequence continues at coordinate 22,176,838 of CM017907.1, read as the reverse complement.
CCTTATCAAATTCTGTTATCCAATGCTGGAACATCAAAACCTTCAGTTGGTGGTTTTATTTCTCTGATGTTTGATTGCATATTATGATACATTTCTACACTGTTAAAAATTATATGTTGTTTTTTGTTTCAACTTTAAAAAATAAGTTACCTGGATGCATTTAATTTTTAAGTTTGTTCAACTTGAAAATATTAGTTAAATTTATGAATGTGTTGCAAACTCCTTGTGTTGACTAATATTTTTAAGTTGAATTAAATCAAAATTTTACAGCCAACAGAATTTATTTGTTTAAGTTGAAACAACAAAAAGATATCTTTTTTTACAGTGTACATTTCATTTAATCCAACAAAATCTGTGGGCCCCCCCGGATCATTCTTGGAACCTCCCTAGTTTGAGAACCGCTGCTTAAGAGAAGAAAGTTTATGAAGAGTTTGGTTACAAAATGAGAGAACTACAAACTGCAGTTGGTTTGTTTTGCTTTAAGCCATAATAACAGAAAAATACAGCTAACTAACACAATAAATACATGATAACATAATGAAAGCATGACTTTTTAAATTGTTTAAAAACGAAGATATCTCATTTTTGACTCAAACTCTTCATATAGTCAAGTATGAGTTAAGCTGTGTGTCGAAACACTCGTGAGGGTTTGTTTACTGCCCTTCAACTCTAGTGATGAGAGGTGGATTTCACATCCCATAGTGACACCTCATGACTTCTGTTTGTCTCCGGTCCACGCAGAAAGTAAAGAGAGTTTTACGGCCGTAGCCCAGGACACACAACCCGAAACACACAGATGTCTTCAGTCTGAGCCGCCAGTGCTTTCACTCAGGTCCTGTAGCATGCTGAGATGATCTCTGTAAATGTGGTTATAAATGTGTGTGTGTGGACGGCACCGAGCGCTTCCCGACAGCTCATTCTGTACTCTTATAATGCCACGTCTCATTACAGTAAGTGACTTACAGTCAGTAATTGTTCGTGATAAATTAAATTCCCTCGCTCTCATTACATCAGCGACTTGCTTCTCGGGACAAAACTCCATTGTGCTTCTTATTCAATTAATACTTACGTCACAGCTTTGTATAAAAACTACCCCCCAAAAAATTAAAATTTACCGAAATCAAAAAGGGCAAATGTTACAACATCATGGTAGTAAATTAAAAATCATTGTCTGCTGAAACAGAAGTTAACTAAAAACCACAACAGATCCGTCAGCATGTGTTATTTCTGTATGACGCCGTGCGTGTTTGTGTAGATAATGGAAATGAACATTAAATATCATTAGATCTGTACTGTAAAAGCGTTTGACAAATGAATTCAGTCAGGATTTATTCCCTCAGGCAGAGCAAAGGAAATTTTTCTACTTCCACTTGTTTTTCTAACTTCTTTCCACACTGATTTCTGCGGACTCATATATTTCCATAATTTAATCTGTGTAGTTTGGATGTCGGAGGTTTTTCCAGCTTGTGGTGTGTTTGGTTCTGAAACTAAAGCATGAAGAGAAGCAACACACACACACTGCAGAAATAACACAGCGGCAACACAAACTTAAATGTTTACATCGGACAGGGATTTGAGATTTTATCTGTGCACTAAAAGTGACGTGATAAACTGTAAAATGTTCTGATGTCCATCCATCATCATGCGAAGAGAAGATGTTGGTGTTGAAGTTTTGAGTTCACAGAAGACTTTGATCAGATTACAAGCGCAGCACACGATACGCTTGAAGTCAAACAACAGTTCAAGAGAATGAGTCGGGTCGCATCGCCTTACCAATGACTTCTGTTCTGAGATCAGCTCACATAAGTCAAACACTCATGAAAAGATTCGGAACTGTAAAAAATATACCGTAAAATATTTTTTTTTCTCCTGTAACATTATAGAATGTAAGGATAAATATTAAAATGTTTTCCCTGTTCTTTTTCTATAATTTATATTTTTTGATTGTATTTCAAAAATACATTAAAATCGTATTTTTTTATCAGTAAAATTATGTTTCTTTTATGTTTCTTTTTCCGTATGTAATATAAAACCTGGTACATATCAGCACTGGACGTTAACAAAAACGAATTATTCTAAGGCTTTCAATTAAAAAATGTTGGATTATTTCAATTATATATAATATAATATAAAATGTGAACAAATTAAAATATTGGTTAATTTAAATTAATAAAAAAATGTCCACATTTTATTGCAGCAAAAAAAATCTGTCTTCAAATGTTTTAAAGAGGGTTCTGAGATCGTCTGACGTCTAATCTCACATGAGAAACGAGTTACAACAATAATTTGCTGTAAGAAACCAAACGAGACTGACGAAAACAAGCTCAGGTAAAGATGTCATTGTAGACATCATCACGTTTATCTCACCACACTGTCGCTCAAACAAAGAGACAAAATAATATATCTGACAGGTCAATGAAGCCACAAGCCAAACACCACTGAAATGTTAACAATAACTTACAATAAAAAAACTATTGAGCAGCAGTCAAACACTGATCCAATTCATCCATTTTAATAAATATACTGAATAGACAAACACAAAAAATCTCATTCTAAACATGAAGGTATAAGCCATAAGATTCAAATATTGACACGGGAAATTCAGCTGTGTCTAAACCTGCTAATAGTGTTATGTGTTGCTTTTGTCATATCTGTTATATTGTTTTATATAATAAATATCAGCATGATATGGAGTCTCAGGGATGACGTATTTTTGTAGGCTGACCCGAAAGCCAATGCATTTTTCCCATAGAATTTTGGAAGATTGCAAAAAATAAGATCTGTGATTAACAAATGTTCATGACGTTCACACGTTTTGTCTATCAAGATAATCTTCACACATTAACACAATGTTTGCTATTTTTGAAGCCAAAATGCAGAAATGAAAAGCTAACACCATGCTATAATAGGGTACACTTAAGGGCGCTCAACATCACCGCCACCAAGCCTCCGACAACTTTCTCAAACTTTATTAAAAACCTGTTCCCTGGTAAGTAATTACTCTGTGAATGAATCAGGGTTCCCACTCAAAGCCAAATGTCAAATTCTCTGACTTTTCACTGATTTTCACTGACTCAAATTGAATTTCCATGACCTATAATGAATGAACCCATTTTTTGAAGTGGTCGTTTTTCAGCCAAAGCTCTTGAAATGTACATTTTCCTGACATTTTGCCTTAGTTAAGAGCTACAGGTGACTCCAAGTGACTGAAGTGATTGACAGGTGACAAGCGGGAAGGGAATAAAATGGCGCAAAAATAACCATAACAATATGCAAAAATGTGTAAAAACACACAATAAAAAATACAGTATAGAAAAATGTAATATTGATAAATGGGAACCAAAGTGTTAAGAGAAAAACAAAAAACATAAACAATTCTAATGATTTCAAGCCCGGAATAAATCTTTTAAAATTCCATTATATTCCAGAAATTCCATGACCCGTGGGAACCCTGATGAATCCCCATTTAGACATTTGTGCCCATTATTTGAGCTTTATATGCATGCTGACGTCTAACGTCCATGTTAAAGGAAGTAGTCACTTGAACGTGAAAATATTTGGTGGTGTTGGTTACTACAGACCTTATTTCAGGTTATTTAACAAAAACACATAAAAAAACCCATAGACTTTGGGGCGATGTGGACGTCTTAAAATGCTAACTCGCTTCCCGGTGCTCGCATACAAAAGACTAGGATAAAATCACACCCAGAATAAAAGTTTGTGTTTACATATTATAATTCTGTGTTCTGTGCATATTCATTTTGTATTTATAAACACATACACATAAATACATACATTTAAGAAAAAAATATATAAAAATTAATAAACATTTATATGTCATTTCAATTATTGATAAATATAAAAAAATAAATGTCAATTCTTCCTAAATATGTATACATGTGTGTCTTTGTGTTTATAATACAAAATAAATATGCACAGAACACAGTGTTTATTATGTAAACACAAACTTTTATTCTGGATGCGATTAATCGCAATGAATCATTTGACAGCCCTAAAAAATAAGTTTTCTCTGAGCCACTCCGTTGTCCACCCTCAACAGATACACCAGTCTCATCACACGCTGAAAAACTCAAAATCAATTCAACTTCAAAACTTCAGATAAGACGGAAGAAAAATGTTTTTGGAGAAAGAGAGACCTATCAAACCAATAAAGTAAACCGGTAGCCTTCTGTGATTTTATAAGAGCTCTATCACTGAACCACAAAACTTCCTGCCGTTTATAAGAACAAGTGATGTGAATTAGAGACCTCCGTGAAGGCCGAGGCTGTTAGACAGTCACTGCACGAGAAAAACCTCCAGACACAAACACAGTACACACATGTAATGGACAATAAGAAAATCAACTTAAAATCAAGTATCAAGTTAGTATCAAGTTAGTGCGATACAGAATTAAAAATATTTTTCCACGTGATGCAAGAAAACAACTTTTTCATTTACGTAAAATGGCATTTCAAATAAATTCTTTTTGTGTTTAGTTTGACTACAAACAAACACGGACTAAAAAACAAAAGAGGAGGTTGTGTGCGTGTCGTTTCCATCAGGTCACTCGAGATAAACATCAGATTTGCATGAGTCTGTAGGTCTCCTCAGATGCCATTCAAAGCAGGTCGACAGGATGAATTTAATTGTGGCTTTCCTGAAGAACATCTCTCGCTGGGTCAAACCACAAACGCTCTGTTGGAGGGAAGTCAATGGATCGCCATGTAAATTTGCTTTACGACTCCTTTGTGCTTTAAGTAAAGCAGTTTTAGTCCTGGACGCTCACTTCATACATTCTCATGTTCCAAAATCAACGTACGTTTTTTTTAAATGGAAAAATTGGGTTTTTGTGTGCCGAGACTCCGCAATGACGCGGTTTCCAATAAGTGAAGGGTCATTTTTCTGATGCGCGAGACAATGAGTGTTAATTGATGCTTCGGTAAAGCGTGAAGAGACCCCACTGCACCCCTGCACCGACGGGACCACCGGCTCCATCAGAACCGCTTTATAACACCGACGATCTGACAAACTCACGTCAGATGATGTCGAGCGTAGGGAGAATGTGATGTTTTCCATATCTACTCTCGTGTGAACACATTAAACCTCATGATCACATCAATCAGCTAGAGACAGCAGGACACATCAGACACAAAAACGACAAGTACACAACTATATACACACGACGGCAAATCCAGCAGACTCTCTGTGAGTTGTCAAACAGACTCAAGTAAAAAAGGATTCAAGTACAACTTACATCATGCTCTGGAGTTCCGGAACGAAGCTGGTGACTCTTCCGGTTCCCCGTCCGGCCGCCGCGGCGCTGGAGCCAAATGTCATGGCACTGGAGGTGCTGTTGCTCATCTGTTACACACACAACACACAGAGAACTTTAACGCAACGCTCACATCAGTCAGCTTGCGTCGCATCAAAGGCCGAGCAATTATAAAGCCACTTCACAAAGAAAACGCTTCCGGGTCCGTCCGCCGGCTCAACACGTGTCCACATGATGAACATGCTGAACCTGAAGCACACGCTTACAGTACACTACTGAACATCACATGAAACACATGCTGTCTGACGCTTAAACGAACAGATTATTCTTGACATCAAAGAGTGTTTGAACTTTGTTATTTTCTCGTGTTTCACAAACATCCTGAACACTTGACAAATGAACATGAAGTTTCGTGTTTCATCATCGCGATTTAAACACACGAGGCCGGTAAAACTTGTCAGATGGTGAATCAACGAACGCTTCTTTCACATCAGCATCAGAACTGTAAAACTCTCTCTCTTCCACTCAGAAGTTTGTCTTTTTCATCTTTTATGTTTTATCAGTCATTCTACATTACTCCATATCTGATATAACTTGGGCTGTCACGATTACGAACGAACTTGACTGACGATTAATTGTCAATCAAATAATTGTGATTATGACGATTAATTGTCTGTTTTAAGGCTTTGACCATATAACTATTAACGACAATTAATTTATTCAATGAAGAAAATATGAAGAGTTTGGTTCCAAAATGAGATAATCTCAAAAACCATGTTTTTTTATTGTATCAATATCAATCAAACTGCAGTTGGTTTGCTTTGATGTAAGCCACAATAACTTAAAACATACAGCTAATTAACACAATAAAAACATGATAACATAACAAAAAAAAACATGATTTTTGAACAGTTTTTAAAAATGTACTTCTCATTTTGGAACCAAATTCTTTATATCTACATTAGAATTGTAAACCAGATAGACATTCGAAATGCAAAAATTTAATCTGTCATGTTTGACTCATCAAAAACATAATGCTGGGTTCACACCAAACGCGAACAATCGAGTTCCACGCTCTTTATTACTCGCAGGAAAAGTTTATTATTCTCACGTGAGTGATGCGATCTGTCAAATATTTTCAACCTTTGTATTATCCTGCATTCGTGGAAATCGTGGCGCCCGACTCGCGTCATTCACACTGCCTGTCGCGAGTTTGCGTCTATACGCGTCTTTTCGTTGACTTTGTATGTCATTTACTCGAGCAAATCTCTTAATTCGCGTTTGATGCTAACCCAGTGTAATGCTCTTTATTACTAGAGGTAAATGTTCGTTATTTCAGTGTGAGTGGCGGAACCTTCGTGGAAAAAGAGATTGACGCACGTTCACGTCTATACGCGTCTTTGCATTGACATAGTATGTCATTTAAACCAAATGCTTAACTCGTGTTTGGTGTGAACCCAGTGTAAGGCCTACATAGGTTGACGTTTCGAAAAACAGGTTAATTTTTCTTATTGGCTCGTATAATAAAAATATTTTATTAAAACCCATAAAATGCAGATTCTGTTGTGAATAATAGTGAAAATCACAGTGGTTTTATTATTAGCCCTCATTAGATTTTAAAGACACATATGCTCTCCTACACTAGGAACAAACATCATCATTGAGACGAGCTGAAGCACACGCTTGTGTGTGTGTGTGTGTGTGTGTGTGTGTGTGTGAGTAAAAGAGAGAGAGAGAGAGAGAGAGAGAGAGAGAGAGAGATGAATAATGCGATGGAGTGCCGTGAGCAGTTAACATTCACACACAGCTATCTGTACAGTTTGCTCATAGACTTCCGCCAACACAATGAAAACAAATCACCAGGATGCTGATGTATCCCTGGAAATGGAGCTTGTAAAATTCAAATTCGCTCATTGTCGGCCGCGAGGTGATTTCCATCTGGAAGAGCAGCCAGGTGAGCCGTCACGGCCCGCCAGAGTCACTTCACCTCTTTGAACCTTAAGCACATCTGCTGGCTTGAGTAACTCTAAAACCACAACCTTCCTAAAGCAAACCAACCCATCAGAATGTCAAATGTCACAGGTGGAAAACAAATCCCTGTAAGGTTTCATGCCGTTTGTCATTATAGCCTTCAAGCTTCATTAAAGAGTTTGTTCATCCGTACTGAAAATGAAAATTCTCGCATTATTTACTCACTTTCTGATTTTGCTCTGTTTTGAGCATGACAGCTGAGGTTTACTCTAAACTCTACATGTATGAACAAAAACCCCTCTTGACAATCTGTCATATGTAAAACAGTGTCAAACAAGAGTGAGCGAATAAAGACTGGATTGTTTTGTGCGATATTGAGGGAAAATCCGATATGGGATAGCATGCTAAATAATGCGATATGAGATACGCTAATATTTTTCTAAAATCAATTTAAATTGTATTAAAATATATTAAAGAAATGATATAACCAATATATATTTCACATTATTTTAGGAAAAAGAAAGTAAAACTTCTGAAAGTGAACAGCCATGTTTTGCTGTTGCATTAAACAAATCTGACATTTTGTAAACAAACAAAAATAAATAAAACAAATTTCGCTTTGCGACGCGGATTGTTGATTGACATGCTCAGAGCACGCACATGCTATCATGAGCACATGTCCCAACTAACATCCGTGTGCCAGATAGATACTATACTATTCGAATCGACCTAAAACTTTGACCATACATAACTTTTCGAAGAATTAAATAGCTCATTTCTTGCAAACCTTCGCGATATGCATATTGCGATATGCACATGTGCGATATTTTGATCATTTCGATATATTGCACAGCCCAAGAACAAAGCGTAGATTTCAATCGGGAGCCGATGTAAATCACAACTCTATTCTGGAGGGACATGAAGCAAAATGTTCCCAAGTGTCACCAAAGCCAAAAGCGAGGCCGTTTTCTTTCATAAATACACGCCGGCGTAAAATCTCCTTCTGTTTTCGGATGAAAGATAAAGCTTTGACTTGAGAAGGCAGATGGTCGCCATACTGGGCAAAATGAATTCAGATGTGGCAAATGAATCCAGATTACTTCAACATGTAAAGAGCTTTAAAGGAACAGAAAAGGGAGCTATTCTATTTATTGCATTTTCCTCTATGTAATTAAATAGTCGAGACTTTTATGTCGCTTCACTTCCACGTCTTTTCTTTTCTTCAGACGCCTGCTTAATTTAGTCATTTAGTGCCGGGCACGGACGCCACGTTCTGATGCCCAGTCACTTTGACTTTTCTTACGTTTTGCCAAACGCACGTAGAGACGAAACTACAGATTGAATCTTGTTGACATGAAATGATTTTTCAAAGAACACTTTTACTATTGTGGGAAACAAAGCAACCCCACACACATCACGACCTCCAAGATATTTATTTTTTCATCCCAGACATTCAGCTCCGACCTCCCTCCACATGCTGTTTCAATATATATTCAACTATATTTTTCATTAATTACAATTAGCCCGAGTCAGCTGTCTCATAAATTTACAGTGGATCATCAGAAGCGGATGGAAATCAGAAACACACTTGGCGCTCTGAGGCACCGAAGCAGGAACATGTAATTTAATAGCGAGTCTTTCTAGAGGCCGTAATGAAGTGGCAAATACGATTCAGAGCCATTCCATGTTTTATTTCCCGACGACGACGCCACACAAGGCCCGAGCTCTCAATCATGCACAATTCATTTTCTCTCACACCGAAATGTGCCGGACACCATGTGGCTACAAGCATTCAGTTTCTGTGTGTCTGTAGGTTTCCACAAAGCCAGACTTCTGCACTACACTGTCTCAATGTGCCAATGTTCTCAAAGTACATGAAAAAAAAGAAGCTTGAAACTCTGTTTTTAAAGGGATTGTTCACCCAGAAAAAATATAACTTTTTTCACACTCATATTCATGAAAACTGTGTCTGTGGAACACAAAACGAGGATATTATGAGAAATGTCTCACAGGTTTTGTGTTCATACAAAGTTGTTTGGTTATCAACATTTTCAAAATATCTTTTTTTTGTGTTCTGCAGAAGTCATACAGGTATAAAATGACAATCGGGAGAATAAATAATGGCTGATTTTTTCCCTGTGACTTAAAAATCCCCTTTATTATGTATAAATGCTTTTGACACATCACAGGAACTCCAAATTATATTAGACTTTTTCTAACAATTATAATTTAAGCAAAATAAAATAGTTTTCAATGTACATGGTGAATCTCCCAAAATAAGAATGTTGGAAAACATCCAAAACTGACAAAAGTTCTTCTAAGCAATATATTTAAAGCCGTTATAATAACCCAACCAGCCTTTTTAATAATAAAAATGAGTAAAAAAATTTAAGAAATGTTAAAAACCAAAGAGAATAAATAAGTTGTACATTTTGTAATATAAACTGAGATAGTTGAGGTTGACTAATAAATTGACATGTGTCCTATGGTGTGACATTGATAAGTAGTAAAAAACGGTTAATATTAAATTGTTGTATATCATTCGTATTTATATTTGTCATATAAAATAGCATAAGAGACGGTGAGTTATTTGAAAAAGAGAATATTTATTTATATAGTAACTTTTTAAACTCAGGGCTTTGTAGCTCACTTCCTACAGATTTCAAAGACTCCAAACCCTGATATATTGCACACATATAATAAACCAGACATATACGTTCACATCACTTCACTTGCTTTAACTGCATTACATCAAATATCTGTCAACACTACAGCATCAGAATAACGACGTCTGTACCTCAGTGAAATACATGAAACAAATGTCAAGAGTTAATCACATTTAACATGACTTTGAGACTCAACAAACACTTTACTAGTACACACATTGAACTCGACGCGTTTGATAAAGTGAACATGTTTACCTTTGTTTAAAAAATCAGTCCGGACTCATTCCACTCATCTAAACACGCGCTTCCGGGCAGACGTCTATGACGTCAGGACGCTCCACCGGCCGCCGGAGATTGTGGGTGTTGTAGTTTAAGCAAGAAATTATAACGCGGTGATATTGAGAACAAAACGAAGACTGTTGTAGTTCTACGTTGACACTAATCGCGCAATAACAGACGAAATTAAACATACAGCGCCACCAACAGAGCAACGTGATTTTCATTAGTTTTCAGAATTATGTATTTAAATGATTCAAATGACAAACTTTTCTCCAAAAGTCAAAATACTAAATAGGTTACATAACTTATTTTGCGATGGAAATTACAACAAAGACTGATAAGAAAATCAAAAATGATCTAAATGCGTCAATTTACATGTAATTTTGTAGTTGTTGCATAGAAATTTTCAACAAAAAATTGTAAGAAAATGAGAAATGATCTAAATAAAAATGTGACTAATTCACATTTAATGTGGTTGTTGCTACTCTGTTTCTGTGTTGTCTGATCTTGTACAGTTTTAAGTTTTGCACACACTCGAGCTCTTTGTCTGTCTGCACAAATAGGAAATGAGTCACATATTCTGAGCGTGTTTTCTTTCTGTCTCAGGGCTGAATGCCTTGTGTTTATGTCTCTTTATGAGTCTTTCGAAGCTTTTGTATCTGCTAGTCCGAGTAAAAAAAGTCAAAGAAACGTCGCTGTCATCTGCTTTATTGCCACAATAATGAAGTCTTTTATAACTTTCTTAACCTTGATATATCTTAATCTTCCTTTTCGAGGCTCCATATATGGTTGCCGTTTAGTTTTGGCAACTTTGTATCATTTCCTGGATTAATAAAGAGATCGAAACTGATATCAACTAGTCAATTGGTTTATTTGAATGCTTTGAACATAAATTGGTGTTTGGAGACATGTGACGTGCTCAAGAGCTCATCAGCATAATAATCCTCCTGCTTCGGCATATATATATAAACCACAAAAAACCTGAGCAGCAAAGTGCCTGCCTCCTAAGACAAACCACACAACGAGACCAAACACTGCGGCTTTCCATCGCCTTCATCTATCTAACCACAACCTCTGGAATCACCTTTTTAACCCTTTACAAAGACCGCGCGCAAGAAGAACTTTTGAGAATTTTACTCTGGCGAATTAGGCACAATTGTGTTGAACTCTCTTTATTTGATACTCGTATCGTGGCGGGTTTTCTGCGGTGCGGAAACCTCTCAGATCGCCGCGCGTAATGCGCAAAGACTCGTTTCCATTCCGGACTTCAATGTTTCGTCCAGAAATCGTCAACCGAGAAGCGAAAGCAGCGCGCAAATGATGCGTGCGTGTTTTCAATGAGCAAAAAAACAGAAGATCCTGCGCGTTTATTTCCAATAGATTATTAACCGTTGAGAGCGCACGAAACCCTGCCGCGTAAAGCCCGAGAACATCCAACTTTAGTCAACTTTGTCGCTTGCGGGAAGGCGCGAGCCAAACGGACTTTACACAGACATCTACACACGGTTTCATAAGAAAGTCTCGGTTTGAAGTGTCCTCACCTTTGCTGACATTGTTGTGATGCGCATTCCGGTAGATCCGAGCACCAGCCGCAGGTTCAGTCCGCCGTCCAGCAGCCTTCAGCCGATGACGGGGAAGATGAGCGATGCGCAGCAGGAGCCGAACGCGCAGCTGCCGAGACTCAGACAACACGACAACCGGACCATGGTGGAGATCATCGCGGACCACCCGGCCGAGCTCGTGCGGACCGACAGCCCAAACTTTCTGTGCTCGGTGCTGCCGTCCCACTGGAGGTGTAACAAAACTCTCCCGGTGGCCTTTAAGGTAAGAATGCCGCGTTTTATCTGGGTTTTATTTCCACACTGTGCGAGCGCAACACCAACATTTTAGAATAAAAATGAGGAAATAATAAAAACTTCCCTTTCCGAGCTCATCTGATAACTGTTGTTCGGGTCGTGTTTATAAAATATTCAAAATGATATATCAAATTTAAAAACGAATATCAATAGCCTATTAATGTAAATATTTAGGCTAAATTACTGCACAACTGACGCTTTAATTTTGTTTTAAAGCTTAACCAACAAAATCAGACTTTATGAAGTAGGCTACTGACGTTTGTGTGTTAAGAATAATTTTGAGGTTTAGTACCTCATGTTCAAAAGTTATTCATAGACACAAACACACGTGTGTTTCATCAGGTGTCCCGAATAACACACAGCTATTAATATTTATGATTTTATAGGGTATGTGAGGACGTGCACTTCGATGGACAGTTTAAAGTTAGTTTAATGTCTCATTAAGGGGATTTTAATAAACCAGCATTATTTGATCCCTTATTCCAATTGGTTTATGTTATGTTCGCAATATATTGCTTTTTACTTTATAATTATTTTTCCAAAAAAAAGAAAAGTTCCAATTTAATAAGCCAAACATTGAACATGTTAAACATTTAACTATGCATTTTAATTTTTTCTTAATGATTCGAAAAATAAATACAATATTACTTCATTATTATATTACAATATTACTAGAACATTTTGGCAATGTGTAAACGTGTCACTTTAAAATAGAGTATAAAGAGTTGTAATGTAACATGAAGTTACTTTATCAGTTAATAGGAAAAATAGATTTTTTTAAATATATATTTTTTTAAATATATTTAAGGATTTTTTTAAATATATTTCCCCAATGATTATATGCTCTTTGTTTATTGTTGAATCAACGGTAATGTTAAATATAAGCATTAACGAACAGTATGTGCATTATATACTGTAGTGGACACGTCATGTCATTCTGAATCCCAAACAAATATCTCTGAATTATTTTACCGAAATCTTTTCTTCATTTAAAGGGAAGGTGTGTTCTGGTTTTTGTTAAGTGAGAGAGTTTTGATTGATTTACTGACTTTATGAATGTCAGGCCTGTGGCCTTGTATAATAAGGAACAAAGGTGTGTTTTCTTTACTGTGAAACACTATAAATGTGTGTTTGTGTGTATAAACGTGAGAAAGACAGCAGTGTGTTGTGTTTGTGTCAGGTTGTGTCGTTGGGAGATGTTTCTGATGGGACCGTGGTGACCGTGATGGCAGGGAATGATGAGAATTACTCAGCTGAGCTCAGAAACGCTTCGGCTGTCATGAAGAATCAGGTGGCACGTTTCAATGACCTGAGATTTGTTGGCAGGAGCGGAAGAGGTTGGTGCTCTAATGTTATTTATTCTCCACTCGCTCGCCCGCTTTACTTTGGCTGAAACTAAAACGTTGAAAATAAACCGTTTAATCACTTAAGATGTTTGGTTTACAGTAAATGGCATGTCAAAAAATAAATATGTTTGCAAGGGGTTGGATGATCTCAAAAACCAGACAAATGTATTTAATAGACTTAAAACAGATGAATGATAATGTCACAGTGTTCTGAAATCATTTTGAAATAAATGCACTCCCGCATGATCACATTACAGACTGTGCACAGCACGAGCACTAACAGCACGAGTTCAATTTACACACAAGTATGAACATATTAATAATAGTGCCTGCAAAAATGCTATAGAATCACAGTGCATCTGACTGCATATGGACAATAAATAAAAAGAACGACTTCTGTCATTGAAGTATTCTTTAAGGTTCAAAGGCACGCAGCACGCCTGTATTCACGATCATTGGCGTGTCGTATTGTTTGTAAATAGTGCTGAAGTTGTTAATGCGGCGATGAATGCTTATTTGATATGCTTACAATTATTGTAAAGAAGAAATCCCGCTCTTGTTGTGATGATGTCGGAAGAAGATCAAGGACCATTGAAGAGAACGTGAGATCAGACGGGTGTGATGCCGCAGGCTGCGTTAACTGCGTCTAGACATGTCCTCCTGATCCGCGCAGGCACTGAAATAAAGAACATAGGTGTGCAGCGGGGAATCCCTCACGTCTAAACATGATGAAGTGGGATATGAGGGTGTTTCGTGTGGTTTTGTCTATCTAATAAAAAGACATGAGAGTCAATCACCAACCTTTACATAAGGCTTGAAAAAATACACTTTTTGTTCATCATTCAGGTGCCGCGGAAGTACATGTGTGTGTGTGGTGTGGTGTGGTGGTGTGTGTGTGTGTGTGTGGTGAATGAATGTAATATGTAGTGATCCTGCATCCACCGGTCTCAGTGCATTCCTGCAATACTGCATGTCCTTACACACCCCGCGACACGCTGTGTGTGTGTGTGTGTGTGTGTGTGTGTGTGTGTGTGTGTGTAACTCGTCACAGCTGTCAGGCTGAAGCGCGCATTGGAGACCCACACCTTCACAGGCTTGAATTTCTTCTATCCATGACACGAGATCTCGGGGAGGAAGTGTGTGGAGAAGATAACGCAGCATAAAGAAATGAAATATGGAAAAGGACACGGCGAGCGATGAGAACGATTAGAATAAGATCGACCGCAATCGAAGAAATTACGCATCAGAAAAACAAGAGCGCTGCTTGAGTTACCTTCAGAAACAGAGTTTCCCGAGGCAACACATCATTGAGATACACATGCGTGTTTGGATAAGCTCTCTTTACGTCATGAATGAATTTGAACGATTTGAGTTTTGATCAGAAGTTTATTAAACTCAAGTCTTTCCAGTTCGGTTTAAGAAAGCAAGTGAATGATCCAGTGTTGCGGATATTTTTAGTTGCTGGACAGCGAGATGGTGGAGTCAGTGGTTAGACGCTGGGCAGAGCCACGGCGTGCGTGTGTGTGTTAGCTGACAGGGATGGGTTTGGGTGGGTCTGTTGGCTCAGATGCACATTTGGGGGCTTACGGTTGAATTCCTCCGGGAGAACAGAAGAAGAATCACTTAAGCAACACAGTGACGAATTTAAACATTTACAAGAACTTCACCAAACTATCAGAATATATGTGTAGGTCTATGCCTAACAGCTAAATCTATCAAATACATTATATCTACAAATTACATTCGTTGACTCAAAACTAGATTTATTTCTATAATTATTATTGTTCAGTTGAAACTGTAAATTGTGTAGAATAAAGAGCAACAACCACACTTCTGCCAACAACTGTTTGTGCATTTACATCTTCTACATTTCAGAGTTGTATTAAAGGGGTCATACGGTCACACGGCTAAAACCAATTTTATGTTTTTTTCAGATGTAATGCAATGTGTATACACGATTTATAGTTTAATTAAAGTAAATGTTAATTTGATGTTTGTATCTCCTCTTTGCTCCGCCTCTCTGAAACGCGCAGATTTTTAACAAAGCTCATGGCTCTGAAAAGTGAGGTGTGCTGTGATTGGCCAGTAAACCAGTATGTAGTGATTGGTGGAATACTGCAAGCGTGTGACAGAAATGTATCGCCTCTGACCATATTAGGAACATCAGGTTCCTCTTCAATCATATAGGTACTCCAACATACTTGTGTATACATTTTGGCGGTCTTAGTCGAATCAGACCACCAACTGATGTAGATTTGTGGGGGGGTGGTTACACAAGGTGTTTCAGGCAGGTCTGGGTGAGAATTAGCTTTAAGAAAGAATGCATCTTTTGTTCGCACACTTTCATTTAAAAAAAAATGCATGGGCAACTTATAACGCACCAGAGACACACAAAAACAACTATTCGCGCCATATGACTCCTTTAATAGCATTGAACGCAGTTTTAAGTTATATTTGTTGACATGGTAGTGATACCCAATAGAAGTTCTTGATGTTATTGTGTATTGCTGCGTTACAATTCGCCTGCTTATACTTTGCCCTTAAAGTATGTACTGTTTTTGTAATCTGCCCTCTGTAGCTTCACCAGAAACAGTACACCATACGGGTTCTTTAAGAATACGCATCTAGCATACTATGATTTGGGACATACTGATTGTAATTTTGAATACTATTTAGGATGGATAGTATTTGAATTGGGATTCAGCAAGTGTGTTGTGATACAGACAGTGTGAGTGAAGTGTGTGT
The DNA here is from genome assembly GCA_008369825.1 of Triplophysa tibetana. Lineage (NCBI taxonomy): Eukaryota > Metazoa > Chordata > Actinopteri > Cypriniformes > Nemacheilidae > Triplophysa > Triplophysa tibetana. The sequence goes on along the minus strand of CM017907.1, from coordinate 22,160,703 downwards.
GTGTGGACGTGTGTCAGCCGGCCGCCCACTTCTTCCTCTATGATTCTTCCTGCGTACTGCATACTTCACACATGACACGGCACACTAAGTCATATTTCCTCTCACTACTAACACTTCTTCAGCCCCAATTAAAAATCACAAACTGTCAGATATTTTTCATTTAAAGCTCACATTTTATTCACTTTTGTGATTTTATCAATGTGCAATGTCGTTTTTTGGCATTCACATTCACACACACACACGTCTGGTTTATTATCTCTGTGGGGACAGTCCATAGGTGTAATGATTTTTCTACCGTACAAAATGTATATTTTCAGAAGATCATAGAAAACTTTGTTTTTTTTATATTGTTCTATACGATTTATAAGCTTTTTTGACACGAGTTCCCATGAGTTGGTTTGTATTCAGGCTTAAGTCCCCACCAGGATATAAAAGCTAGGCCACACATCACCCACACACATCGACACAATTTGGTTTAATCATTTGTAAATATTTTCATTTATGCATTTGGCAGATGCTTTTATCCAAAGCGACGTACATTGGATTATACTACACATTTGTTTCTAAGTAAGTGCAATACCCAGGGATTGTACCCATGACCTTGGTTTTGCTAACATCAAGCTCTAACCACTGAGCTACAGGAAAATATAATGTTATATATTTGTAATAAAAAGACATAATTATATTTAATTTTTCAAAAAAACTGTCAAAATGATTTGCCGCATCCGAGTGATGTGTTATTAGTTTTGAGAGGGTGTTATCTGGGAATAACCAACCTGGCAATGTCACGAATGGCCAATCAGAATCAAGCATTCCAACAAGCTGTGTAATCAAAATCAATAAAATAAATCACGAAAGCCAATAACTTTTCTGATTCAAGTACACCAGCTAGAATCTTTTCATTTTTAAATCTTGAATGATGTCCAATGACCAAATTCTGAGCTCAGAAAGGGTCATTTTTCAAACCAATTCTTTTATTGTCCGTCTCAATCGCTGGCAGTTAAAATCCCACAGTCATCACCGTCAGACGTGCAGAATTGCAAATGACTCGCGTCAAATGAATACGACACATTGTCCAGAGGATTAATCGGGGTTAAACCTTTTTTGTGTTTTGCAGGGAAGAGCTTCACGCTGACAATCACAGTATTCACAAACCCACCCCAAGTGGCCACTTATCACCGAGCCATAAAGGTCACAGTGGACGGACCGCGAGAGCCACGACGTGAGTACCGCATCAAACATCACATGTCACGTGATCGGCACGCGCTACACTACACGTCTGCTGTACGGTGTCGTCCAGCGCAGGGTCCTGGAGAGGTGGGCAGAGACGTGTGGTGTGATGATGAGTTTGTGTCAGGGGATGCACAAAGACGTCCTTTCACCAACACTTGACTTGTGAAAATGTTGACTGTATTCACCACTTGTGTCTGTCGCTCTTTGTGTCGTATCTTTGACTCGGGGATCTGGATAATGTCGAGTATCTAAACTGGATTCTGGTTACTAGAATTTTGATTACTACACACATATGTGTTGTTTTTAGACGGCACACTTTACAGATACAGTATGCGATCATATAGATGCCTCATTTCTACACATCACACTGGAAAAAAGCTGATCTGTGAAGAGCGTGTCTGCAACCACATGCGGTTGTATGGACAAGAACATTATCATCACAAGACAACGAAACAAAGACATTAAAAATCACCATAGCTTAAAAACCTGTAATATTGTGTTAAACATATTTAACACAAATCAACATGTTGTCATCTGTGAGAGGTTTTCACATCTCTGCAAAGACTCAGCAGAACTTTACAGTGAGTGACGACAGCAACTGAAATGTCGAACTGACGCATTGACGTGTCCAGAGGCCAATGTGCCATACATATCTATATTAGTAATAATAACAAAAAAATGTTGTATTACTGTTAAACATACTTTGTATAAAGCAGAAATTAGACAGTACACAGGCCGTATGCATTAGGGGTTGAACGACCTTCAATTTTTGTTTCTATTTTGTGATAAGCGTAAGTAAAATAAGAGCTAGAAGGAAATGTTTTGTACGAAGATTTGATAGGGGTGTGCGGGCAGCTGGAGAACGGTGGGAATCACGCAAAATAGCCTTTAAATATATAGTATCATACAAATAAACTTTAATTTATCCATTGCCCGATAGCAACGACAACTGAACTAAAATAAAACTATGTTAAAGCGCAAGGTTGGTGGCAGCGGGGCTGTGCAGTAAAAGAGCAGCGGGTGGACCTCTACAGTTGCCTAAGGCCCGATTCATATTTCGCGTATAAAACTCTTTCTCTCTTCAAATGACCCGGGGTGTACGTGGTACTCCGAAAAGTTGAACTATTTCCATCTCGATGTAATAACGACTATGTGCGCAAAAAAGACGCGAAATGTGAATCTGCCCTAACACTATGTAGGTGTTCGTGTCCGCTGTGGACAATTTTTTTTATTATAATGTTTTCCAATGTGTTCTATTGTCTCTACACATCCGGTGTAGACACGGTGTAACGTTACTTCAGATCTGAAGCGTCACGTGTGTGCAGACCAAACTTCACTGACAACTTCACTTACAAAAAGTGATAGAGTCGCGCACTAATAGACGAAACAACAGAAACTGTGTCGAGTTTGTTAGTGACTTTTATCATAGCGGACTTACAAACACAGCACCTCAGTGACACAGCGGCCAATATGAGAAACATTTCTAAAAATATAAAAATACCCTTGAACAGTGAGCCAGGGGAGATTCACATTTCGACTCTTTTGCGCGCGCAAGGTAGTTTTTTTTAAATGCACATTTTTGTAGGGCACGTCGGGGCCGCATCGAGATGGAAAAACGTCAAGTTTGCTGCGAGGTTCATTTGACGAGAGAACGTTTTCAGCGCAATTTAAGATGCGAAATGTGAATCGCCCCTTAAAGGTACAGTGTAAAACAAAAACACAAGACCTAGTCGACATCAAGCTTTAACTGTCACGCCAGGGCATTAATGTCGACTAGTTTGTGCAACCCCTGGTATACATGATGGGATACACACAGTGTGACGTGTTTATAGTGAGTTATTTTAAACATAAAGCACTATAATAATAATAACTACATCATCAGACTGCAGGGTGAGGGTATGAATACTGATCTCTGGAGATTAAATCCAAACTGTTTATTCAGTTTATGTGAAGACATTAAGAGATTAACCCGAACATTTATTTGACAGGACAGAAACGCTGCTTTGTTTTGCCGATACACTGAACAGGAACACAAGACACAGCTTTTCTCTCTCTCTCTTTCTCTCTCTCAGAGGAACTGATCTGGAGAAAATCTCAAGTTTTCTTCATTTATAAAAGACTTCATGATGTGAAGTCTGGACTCACAGTAGATGAGATGTGTGCGGCTTTAATTGCCTGAAAAAAAAACAGTTAGAAGAAGCTGACTTTCATGTGGAAGAAAGATCATAGACAGGGTTTGACTTTCTCTATTCTGGGTTTATATTAAACTCTGACGCTCAAAGGTCTTAAAATAGACAACGGTTGTGTCAAAGTAATGACATTAAAACAGATGCTACAGATGTTGTTTCATGTATTTAAGTTTTTATTTCATCACAAAGAATCTCACCTGATCAACACATCGTTTCTGAACATGTGTTGGTTTGTTTCTTTTCTTCTTCTGGTGATGAACACCTCATGTGGCAGAAGAGTTGAGCAACTCTTTCATCTCGCACGCCAAACACAGCTTCTGTTGCTGTAAACAAAATCATTTTTCTGTTTATTTTCTCTTTCTGGGGTTGCATATGTATAGAATGACTAACATCTTAAGAGCAGAGATGTCAAAAACATTGAGGCCGCAGTTTACAAAACCGTTTACTTTTGTAATCAGACTTTATTTCTGATCAGATCAGAACATTAAACATGAAAAAACACAAGATGACACCAGATTTTATTCATTTTGATGGTGAAAAACTGTCCCTGTGCTTGAATGAAACAGTTTGACCTGAAACACAAACGCATTTTAAAACTGCATATCAGAGATTGTGAGGTCAAAGGAAAATGATGAGAGCAGTTTGTCAGGATGTTAGATTGAATGTAGATGATCAGAATCAGTTCTTTTTCTGTAGAAGTCTCTCTCTCTCTCTCTCTCTCTCCCTATCTCTCTCTCTCTCACTATCTCCCTCTCTCTCTCTCTCTCTCTCTCTCTCTCTCTCCCTATCTCTCTCTCTCTCACTATCTCCCTCTCTCTCTCTCTCTCTCTCTCTCTCTCTCTCCCTATCTCCCTCTCTCTCTCTCTCTCTCTCTATCTCTTTCTCTCCCTCTCTCCCTCTCTCCCTCCCTCCCTCTCTCCCTTTCTCTCTCTCTCTATATATCTATATATCCATCCATCCTTCCATCCCTCCCTCCCTCCATCCATCCCTCCCTCCCTCCCTCCCTCCCTCCCTCCATCCCTCTCTCTCTCTCCCTCTCTCTTTCTTTCTCAGTGTTTATCTGTAAGTGTGTATTTGTCATGGTTGTGTTGATGTTTGTAAGCACATGGCAGGTGGTCAGACAGGAAATGATGACACATGCACAGGCATCTGAGTTGTGCAACATCCTGTGAGTGAGTGTGTATGTTTTGTAGCTGACGCTGCCTGTAACTGTGCATACTGCAGACATTCCATACACCCACACGCACAAGCAGACGCACACACACACCCACACACACGCAGATGCACACACATACCCACACACACACCCATGTACACAAACCCAGATGCACACACATACCCACACACACACTCACACCCGCACACACACAGAGAGAGAGAGAGAGAGAGATGTTGTAGGGATGTAATGTCAGGCGTGTTAATGAAGGTTCTGTTCATTGTGTTTGTGTAGTTGCTAAGGTGCTCGACACTTTGCTTTGACGGTGTGAATTATTGAGAAAGAGCAGAGATGACTCGACTACTGTGAAGTTCTCCAGCAGCGTCTGCTCATTCCTAAAGAAAACATCACTTACTGTGAAATTCAGCTGTAGACTGATGCAATTACCATCAACCAAAGAGAGCCAACACACACACACTGGTTTCCATGTATTGTGGGGACATCCCATAGACTTCCTTTGATTTTAAGCGAGGTTTATGATCTATTCTATCCCATAACCCTTCTGTCTTCTTACATTTTCGATAATTTTGATTTGTAAGCTGTTTTCACTCATGGGCACAAGATCAAATCTACTGGTGTTACTGGCATATGTACATCAGATTCCCAGCAGAAGCTTTATTTCTATAGTCCTGATTGCGAAAGGAGTGCTCAGAGGAACATCGCCACGACATTAAATCTCATCCCAGCGCATGTTCATGACGTCATGATGATGTTGTATAACTGGAGCGTGTGTTGTTAGGTCTCATGGCACGCGTGTGGAATCATGTGGTGGTCTGGTGTAACTCTGGTTATTAAAGGTAATTTTAACTAATAGACGGGGAAGGGCGTCTGAGACCTTAAGAGAGAGGGCCTTGTGTTTCCAGCAGCAGAATTCCTTCTCAAAGCCTCATAATGATGATATCTGATCCTCTCTCGTGCTGATCTGCTGCTGAAAGACCCTCTCACAACGCCGACACTTTAACATCAATACACAACTCACACGAGAGCTCGAAAACTTCATCATTTAAAAAAGAATGAAATCATTTTCTTATAAAGATTTTACACTTTGAGTTTGATGAGGGTGAAGGTTAGAATTCACGTCGGACAGTAAAGATACAAGTCATTATTTCTCGCCGTGTTAAATGTGAAAAGACAACATCTAGTAATATAAAATGTACAGTTTCTTTAAGTGAATATAGAATGGTTAATGTAGTGCTGTGGTTCAAGAGTTTTCGTGAGTGAATTGTCTGAAGCCGAGGAATCTATTACTGGAAAGTATTTTAAGCTCAATTTGTGGTGTGTTTCTGACGTTAAATACATGTGAAATGAGTTTGTTCTCTCTGACTGATGCCGCTTTACATTGGAGAGATGAAGAACACGGACTGTTATTATCACAGATTGTCCATGATGTTGTGCTTAGACTGCTGAAAAACATTCACAGAAACACCAACATGCAATGGCGTAGCAGGTCCGGGCCCATATGCCAAAACTTTTAACGGGCCCCCTCCGTCTGTTCGCGATGGTGATGCGCATTACTGGACATCCCCTGTTTACTCTGGTTTATACTGAAGTGTTTACAGGCGTAAATCGCACTCAAATAGTAATTAGAGCATGTTGATAGCTAACGCTTAGGTCATGGGTTCGATCCCAGGGGATTGCAGATAGTCGGAAACAAATTTATAGTACAGTGCAATGCAAGTCGCTAAAAAATAAATACAATAAATTTGTTTCCAACTATGTGCAATTTGCGCAAACTTCCAAACTGCAGAAAGAGGGAAAAAATTATGCATCCAGCATTTTTCACGCGACATGTGAACGACCCTAACATTTATATGATAATACAGTCGACAAACATTAAACATTTAACTACTTACATCACTCCAACCTTGGCTTCTGTCGATACAGCAAATCCCGCCATCTTTCATTTGATCAACAAATTCCTTGATATGTTTGGCCACCTCAATTCGATCTTCCATTCACATGTAGCATCAGAACTACTTATCAAGCGTCTTATGCTGGGTTCACACCAAACGCGAACAATGGCGTTCCCCGCTATATTACTAAAGTTTGTTATTTAAGCATGAGTGACAAATATTTTCAACCTTCGTGGAAGACAAGATTGACGCACGTCTTTGCATTCAATTAGTATGTAGCTTATCCATGCAAAATGCTTAATTCGCGTTTAGTGTGAAATGTTAGTTTATTTTAACGCAATCTGACAAATAATTTCAACATTAGCGGCCTCACCGCCCGATTCACATCACCTTCCGCGAGTTCCCGTCTACTCGCGCAAAACGCTTAATTCGCATTTGGTGTGAACCCGCTATTACTAACACACACACTACTGTTTAGTTTTCTCTCTTGTTCATTTGTTAATTTTGATAAAGCATTAGAAAATATACAAATGGATTTTAATCAACTTGATGTTGTAATCTTATAAATTTTAAGGAATGTGTTGCAGATAAACGTGTTGCTGATGTCGGGTTGTTTCTAATTGTGCTTTGTCAGAGGTGAACCTGTGATGTCCTTTGAACTCAGTTCTGCGTGTCCAGACACGTACAAACACACAGAAAAGCCTTCAGACAAAACACTCCATTCACAGCACAAAACCAACTGAAGACAGCTGAGTAGATCTGCTTGTGTCCTCCACAAACACACGTCCAAATGACATCTGAAAACTGTCTGAAACCGACATTCATGACAGCGGATGAGAGTTTCCACTTCAAGTTGTTCTATTCAACCACTTTGCAAGACGTAAACAGTGCTCCAGACTTCCTTCCGGTTTTGGTTATTAATTTATTGGTATTTTTTCAATCGAACGTGTATCATTGAATCTATTTGTTTAACATTTTAAATTGGTTATCAATATTCTGTTGGTTGTATTTTGCTCAAATGTTTGTGTAGTGAAACAGGAAGTTCTTCTAAACAGGCTTTTATTATATCATCCAAAGTGGTATATGATTTATTAACTGATATTTGCCAGTTTTAAGGTTGGTCACTTACAGTTTTGGAATAACACACATATTTTGCGTACAAATAGTGGTTTTATGATAGTCGGTATGTACAGCATCAGCATCATCTTTGACAAACAAATGATTTGTTGTGTTATTATGACAGCATCACTCAGATACGTTTGGAGTGTTTTTAGGAATCATTACACATGATGACAGACACACAGATCAACAGCAATATTTTACAGAGGAGACACACATGCACGCACACACACACACACACACACATAAATCTGTGAAAATTAAGACACTCTTGGGATAGAAACGCTGGCAGAAATCTGTCTGATTTCCACACATGTGCTGAACTCACGCACGCTGATTCACAGATTCTGAAATGAAAGCGTGATGAGCAGACAGAAGTTTCTGTTGTTAGATTCATTAACTCATTCAATCTGTATGTTCTAGTGATGAAATGGTGTGTAATAGTCTCAATCACTTGCTGACTTCATGGTTTAATGAAGCTGTAGTAGCGTGTGTGTGTGTGTGCCCTGTGTTGGCGTGGCTGATTTCCTGAAGTCAGAAACACAAACTCAGACCACACATGAGAGACTGGCACGACTCCAGAAGTACTTGGCTGCCTCTCTCTCTCTCTCTCTCTCTCTCCGTCTATTTCTGCTCTTTTAAAGGGACACTTCACCAAAAATGAAAATTCTGTCTTTACTCACCCTTAAGTTGTTTATCCAAATCTGTATAAATGTATTTGATCTTTGACTCCAAAAGTAGGAAAAATGACTTGATAGAATGTTTTGCTCTGTTGAACACAAAAGATGATATTTTGAAGAATGTAGGACAACAGTTCTGGTGCACTTTTGACTACTATTGTCATTTTTCCTACTATGGGAGTCAATTGGGGGCAGAAATGGTCTTCTCTCTTCAATAAGTTACATTGGCTCCTTGTAGTCGCTTGCAGAACGCGAATGTCTCGAGAAGCACTTTTTAAAACAAAACAGTTGCAGTACGAACTAGACGTCAAGATCAAATAATTACGAGTTACACAAAGACATCAACATGGGTCATGACAAAACCTTACTGCAGAAGGCCATCTGAGTTCAGTTTCATTAGCCTCAACTGAAACGGTACCTTGCTCAGTCTCAATAGATCCAGAAACAGTTAATGCGTTTCATCACGGCATGTTTGTTAAAAAGCACCCAAAAAATCGACGCATACTTCATTAAGACATTAACCTGTCAATTTGGCTTATTTATAGTGAATATATATAAAATAGAGTTTGTTTCAATACAAAATACGAATGCAATAAGTTAATAACCAAACTAACCTAAAATTGTTGGGCAGGATGACCCTTCATGGACCCGGTCAACTCTGTCTTTGTCAGCTTTTGTAAAATATCCTGATAACTTTGGACTTGTATTAAGGAACTCCTCCCTACTCTCACATCTTTTGGTAAAACCCAACATTTGAGCAGATTTTAGCACCTCTTCAACTGTCCAGCAAAATCATTCCTATTGTGAAGATAATGAAATGTAAATTTGACGCATAATCATTGGAAATCTGATCAATCTGATCTTACCAACCAAATGTCTTTCATTTTTGAATGACTTGCTTATAAACCTATGCGATGATTGCCGTGCTAAGGATGCCGCATCCACCAATCAGCTCCACTCTTTTCACAGTTTGTGTTGCTCCTAGAGCCAGCAAGCACTTTATTTTCACACGATCTAATGCACCGCTGGCTGCGCGTCACAACTCAGAGACGAAGATAATTATTTTAATTAATACGTAATTAAAAAAATTCTTTGTTTGTGTAAAGGCCCCCTTGCAGTAACGGGCCCTGTGCTTAATGCGCCATGTTTTGGTGCCATCCCAAAAAGGTAAAAAATCCCTCTCGTGTACTTTCTCTGGATCAGTTTCTCATTTATGGGAGGATCTGCCAGTTGCTTCAAGATCATCAGATTCAGTATCAATCTAACTCTTCCGTCAGCACCTGACCCATCAGTTCTGACTTCAATTTCTTTTCTACTATTTCTATCCAAAAAAAACCCTGTAGCTCTGTAACAAATCCTAATTTGATCTTGTGTTCTATGGTCTCTCAATATTCTTGTGTTTTCGTCATTGCGTGCTGTGTTTGTGTTCATTGGAGATAAACGCGAGTTCTCTTGATGTGTATTGTTGACAGATGTCTCAGGATATGAGCTGTAGGGATTTTTCTTTGTTCCGGCTGAATCATTTCACATTCTTTCTTCTCTCTGGAAGTGAAGTGGTGAACGTCATCTGCTTCATCTGTTCTCTCAACACAACACGTGTGCATTAAACACACAACTCATTAATATCTCAGCTGTTTCTCCTGGACAACTGTGAGGTTAAATGAAGATAAACCAGACGCATCAGAAATATCAATCTTTGTGTCTTCTGTTTCATGTCACCTTTAAGAAAGAAGATGATTTGCGTCAGGTTCACGTCTGTACAGACCAGTCGCGATTTCTTTAAGACTGCAAGGGAAGCTCAGCTTCCCCTATAATTGTCAAAAAATGAATGGTCAAATATATGAACTATTATGTTAACATTTTATTGACTAAAAATGCGTTAAACACGTTCATCTCGAACGAAAACAATTTGGTTCAGAATCAGCTACTTAGGTCGGCTGACTGGATTTCCTTCTCATTCATTCATGTAGCGTACAGTGCATTACTCTGTTGAAGCCCAGCGTCCATTGACTTCAATGGGGCTGCTTTAAACAGTTTTTTTCAGTGCTTAGAAACAAGACGGTCATTGGATAATGCTGCGATTATGTCCCGCCCACGGACGCTCAGCGTCTCTGGGATGAATGGAGGAGTGGGCTGGCCCGGACTCCGAGCGTCTGCGTGATGATTGGAGGGTCTGTCGAAAGACTGCATCTCCTTTTGATTGACAGCGATTTTGTTCTATAAAAAGTCGCTGACGCTAAAGCTATTCAATCTCAGTCCCATTGCCGATTTTTCAAGTGTAGTTGAAAGACAAACTGCTGCAAACTATTTCTTGGTATTTGCTTGCCGAAATTGCTTGCCAATTTTCATCTTACATTTCACACAATTATACACCACATTCCTTGTTTCAGTTTAATGTAATTCTCACATTTCCTCCGTCGAGTTTAATATCTTTTTTTTAGATAGTTTGTTCATTCATTCATTGTGAAATGAGCTTCCCCTCTTTGAAAGACCAGCAGCCGCCACTGGTACAGACATAGTCTCTATGCTCTCTCTCTCTCTCTCCCTCTCACTCTCCCTCTCTCTCTCTCTCTCTCTCTCTCACTCTCTCTCTCTCCCTCTCTCTCTCTCTCTCACTCTCTCACTCTCTCTCTCTCTCTCTCTCTCTCTCTCTCACTCTCTCTCTCTCCCTCTCTCTCTCTCTCTCTCCCTCTCACTCTCGCTCGCACTAGCTCTCTCTCTCTCTCTCTCTCTCTCTCTCTCTCTCTCTCTCTCTCTTGCAGTCTGAATGAAGACACACAAAGCTTCATGTTTGTTCAGCTTACTCACACACAACACAATCAGGTTTTGCCAGATTGGAGGGAACTTTGGTTCTCCATCCGCCAACTGGAGAGCAGCCAGAGAGTTTCTTTTCTTCTGTTCGATATTTACTTGACATGCACTCACAGGAACGGACAGAGTCAGAGAGTAAAAAGACACTTTCACATGTATTCACACAAATGAGGTTCGGTCGGTCAGACGTCGTGCGCCGTAAGGACCCGTTTCGGGGCGGTGGGGGTTTGCATGGCGTGACTGATGCTCTTCATGGAAGGATACGAGATTGAGTTTGTGCTCTTTGATGGGAATGAATGAATAAACATTGCTGGCTCGTTCTTTTGTCGTGACTCATAGACTAGTGGTGATGGGAATAATAGGAAAATCTAGCAGTTGTGTCATTTGTCTGTAAATTCTTCTGCATGAACAACTGCGTGTATGAACAGGTGAAAATCAGCTTCGGTTCTTTAGACGCTTCTGCAAAATACACCATCCGTCTGTCCCAAAAGAGATTTCATTGAGTTGTCAGTTGTGTTTCATAAAGGCATCAACTTAGTCTCTGATGTTTCTACTATGAGAAAGAAAAACAGAAATAAATGAAATTGTGATGCATGAAGAGTCTGGAGGTGTAAATGATTTGTCTTTTATTATTGGTTGTAAGGTAATGGCGCACTGAAAAAACTGTAGTTTAATAGTTAATCTGTTTTATTTACAGATTTCCCATGAAAAAAAGTAGAATTTTACTGTTTTTCACATGTTTCAATGTATTTTTTGAAATACGGTCAAAAAACGTAAATTTAAGAAATACATTTTTAAGATAAATGAAGAATGTAATTTTACTTGGTAAAACCGTTTATTCAAAAGTCAGTTTATTCCTGGTGAAAAACTAAAACAGAGACAGACAGTGGATAAAATGTAATATATATCCTTTCATTTTAGATTTCTGTTTTTCCAGTTTACAGGAAAGTTTTTTTACTGCATTTTTTGACTGTGCGATAAACGTTCTTTTAATGGTAAATTTTGTGATCATCTACTCACCCTCACGTCAATTGAACACCAGTGGAACACTTTGCTTTTGTATATTCAAACTTCAACGAAAGGAAACAAAAGACAATTAAAACAGAATTAAAGGACAAGTTGAGCAATCTTCTAAAGTCATGTGTGAGGAACAGACCAAAAGCGTAGAACAAGGCCAAACTCTCACAACCTTGAGCAAGATGGCAGCGCTGACACTGCAGATGTATTAATGTGTGATGATTTGTGTTTAATGTGATCTGTTAGGACACAGACAGAAACTGGAGGATCCTCCTAAAGCAGCGCTGTTCTCAGAGCGTCTGAGCGAGTTAGAACGCTTGCGTCAGACCACCATGAGAGTCGGTGTACAAACACAGAGTCCACGACCGTCTCACAACGTCACGCCAAACTCCTTCAACCCGCAGGGGCAAACTCAGATCTCAGGTAAACCGCCCATGACATTTACAGTTACGTGTGATGTTGCTCTTTAGACCGTCCGAGAAACACAATGTATGATGCAAGACACGGAAAGAGGGATGGCGTTCAGAAACATGAGATAGCGCTCGATGTGCCAATTGGATAGCAGTCACTCATCAGAGTCGTATCAAAAACAAAACAAAGACTAAAACCATCTGATTCGATCCGGGTATGCTGGAGTTACCTGACAGGAATAGTTCAGTATTTCCTTTCCCAGCGTCATTTTCTTTCTTCTGTGGAACACAAAGGAGGATTTTTGACGAATTCTCAATCTTAAAAATAAGACAAACACATCAAAAGCACATGAAAGTAGTGATCCGCTCACATTTTGGTCTGTTCCTAACTCAAAAAAAACGACTGACTTCAGTAAAGAAGAATAAACATGATGGAATAAAATGAGTTGTGTGGAGTCCTGCGATGTTGTTTTTCTGAGTGAAAATTCTCCTCCAAATATATATTTTCTGTTCTTTTGTGTTCCCTGGAAAAAAATAATGATTTTGGAAGGACGTGAGCGTGAGTAAATATTACCAGAAACTTTAATTCCATGACATTTGTGTCAATGTTTCTGTTGGTTGGTGCTAAACTCTGGAGAGGTTTTTTGCTCTCTCTCTCTCTCCCTCTCTCTCCCACTCTCTCCCCTCTCTCTCTCTCCCTCTCTCTCCCCTCTCTCTCTCTCTCTCTCTCTCTCTCCCCTCTCTCTCTCTCTTCCCTCTCTCTCTCTCTCTCTCTCTCTTCCCTCTCTCTCTCTCTCTCTCTCTTCCCTCTCTCTCTCTCTCTCTCCATCTCTCTCTCTCTCTCTCATTGTTTGTTATTGGCCGGGTTCGTCTCCAGCCTGCAGGGCAAATTATGTGTTTACTAGAATACTGTAGAAAACAAACAGGAAGCTCTGTGTGTTATTATCATGAGGTTATTTACATACCTCAACCCTTCAAAGGTTACACAAACTCATGCTGTGTCTGAAAGCGCTCCCTTGCTCACTCCTTCACTATTCCCTATGTAGCCAATTACATTTGAGTCCACTATATAGGGAAGAGGTGAATGAAAACGAGAGCACGCTTTCAGACACTGATGTAATGTAAAGGTCTTTGTGGAAATTTCGGACGCAAATTTTGGACTCGATGTGCAATGGGCATACGCAAAAAAATATTGCCAATAGGGTAAGAAAAATATTCTTGAATTGAGTGACTAAGAAAAGGTAAAACTTGATTCAAGTTTATTTTTCTCACCCCATTAGCAGATTTTTTGCCTTTTGTAAGCAAAAAGTTCCTGAAATTTTATATTTTTTTACTAAAAGCAAGACTTATTTTTCACTAAGACTAAAACTAAAAGACTAAGTAAGAAAGACATTTTTTGCAGTGAACTGTTTTCCACATTTATTTATTTACATTGTTTGTTACGTTCAATAATGATTAAGTATATTCAAACTTTAATCTCTCAGCTGATTCTAATCAAGCAGTTGTGGTGTGTTGTATCATGGGAAAAAGTGAATGAGCCAGTCAAAATCAAAGTGCATTGTGGGATGTATGTTTCAGACACTTTTTTCCTCTAGTGAAGTGTTAAATGCACTTTTAGTCAGGGCCTTTACCAGTCACAAAATTGTTTGCTTTTCTGTTCGATCTCATTGGTGTCATCGTTACAAAAACACGATAGAATTTAAACAGTCTGTGTTTGAGTTTACACCAAGCATCTTATTTTTATCATAATAATGAGAAAGAAGTAAATGTGCTCGACTGTCGTGAAAGCATTGTCGCATTTTTAAACAAGTCGAGCTTTTCTTTCGCTTCTGGGCTTATACAGAACAGTACATGACCTGGACAGGTGTCTTTGATGATTGATGCGATGGGTCTGATCTCTATATCTCATCTCCGTAGATCCACGTCAGACTCAGACATCTCCACCCTGGTCCTATGAGCAGCCTTACACCCCTTACCTGAGCCAGATGACATCACCATCCATCCACTCCACCACCCCGCTGTCATCCGCCCGTGCCACCGGTCTGCCCACCATCAGCGACGTGCCACGACGTCTCTCGGGTAATCACGCAAACACCTCGGTGCCTCTTCCTAGACAGTCAAACGGAGATCTCCAGCTTCTCAACAAGAGACTTTCAAATCAAACATTTGCGTTCGTTTCGTGTTAGGATTTGTAATCTTTAATCACCTCTGACATCACAAAATATCTGTTCGCCAGCGTTGGATCTGTGCTGAATGTTCAGTCACATTACAGAAGTAAGAAACATGACATGTCAGTTTTAAGTGAAGTGTCCTGATGTTCCTCTGGCTCATGATGGGACGGTGAGAGTTTGAAGGTGTGTACTTGTGTTCGGTGTCTCTCCTGAAGTCAAATCAAAGCATTTCTCCGCCGTTAACTTTCTGCTTTGTAAGCATGGGTCCGGCGGCCCGCCGCGGGCGAATGTCTGTCTAAGCGAGAGCTCCTTTAAAAGTAGAGAGCGTTTGAAAGAAAACCTGACGCTTTGAACTGGAGTCTCTTTGAACGCTGTTGAATAGAGAGAAGAAAAGCCAGAGAAGTTTGTGAGTCACAAGTGCCGCGGACGTGCGTTTATTCGTGTCCGCCCGTCCTTTAGTGTTGCTTTTCAAACAAACGCATACTGTAGCCACGAGGAGGCTTTCTTTCATACACCTGTTTGACTCTCAGCCAGCGTATCGAGTTTTTTTCTTCGTCGTCCCTCCACCCTCACTGTTTTCTTTCAGCCCGGAGCGAATGTGAGCGTTTAAATGTCCGTGTGTTGAACCGGCTCCAGCTGTCTCGTTGGGTTTGATTAGTTTAGATTTCACTCAGCTTTCATCTTACACATGTCAGCCTTTGTTCTCTCCTCAAACACACGCATGGGTCTCTCGGTCCTAACGCCCTCTGTTCTCCTCACGGGAGCTAGAGAGTTCTCCAAGGGCCAGAGAGCTGCTGAATGATAACCTGACAGATTTAACATTCTTCATGTCACAGGAATTATTATTACACTCAAACTAACCATTTTTATTGATTTTAATGCAAGTGTCAAATAAAAGTGCCTCTTCTGTGTTTAAATCTGAACTTGACAATAACTTTCCTATTCATGCGCCGATCGAATGAATGCATTAAAAATCACTTTAGATAAACGTGTAACTTCCCCTAATAATGCAAAGAAATAGGTGTATTGTCGTTTGTGAACAGCTTGATTCAAATGTTACCCAAGCGAAGCGAAAGTTACCCAAAATGAAAATGCGGCCATCTTTTATTCACCCTATTATCATTTCAAACCCGTGTGACATTTTGCGGGATGCAAAAGATGTTTTGAAGAAAGTTAGTAACCGAACAGTGCCGGCACTCGTTCGCTTCTATTGTTTGGACGCAAAACCAATGCAAGTGAATTGGGCCCAGTTAACAACATTCTTCAAAGTGTCTTCTTTTGTGTTCTGTGGAGGAAAGAAATCAATTTAAGATTTCAGATCTCATCTCACTGTAGTAAGTGACAGTAACAGCATAAGATATTTGGTTTAGTCAGACAGGTTTGAGCTGATAGCACAATTTCTTCATCTATATGAACATGTAGTGTGTGTGAAGAGGATTTAGAATGTTGATTGAATGTATATGTGACTTTCTGTCAACGTTTTGGAAATGAGTCTCGTCTCTGCTCCACTGTCCCCTTGAAGCCTCTCTTCTGTTTGCTTTCAAATGTCAAGAGTTGATCATGTGGACAGACAATCTGCTCATAATTGAACACACATGTTCTCAAACCTTTACTGAGCCGTCGCTCACAGGCCAGAGGACACACCACTGCTCACATATATGCATTTGGCAGACGTTTTATATTCTCAACACCACCAACACACATACTCTACTGTACTCTTCTCTACTGTACTGTACTAAACTTCACTCTACTCCCCTCTTCTGTACTTTAATCATCTCTACTGTACTCTACTGTACTTTAATCATCTCTAATCTACTGTACTCTACTGTACTTTAATCATCTCTACTGTACTCTACTCTACTGTACTCTACTGTACTTTAATCATCTCTACTGTACTTTAATCATCTCTACTGTACTTTAATCATCTCTACTGTACTCTACTCTACTGTACTCTACTGTACTTTAATCATCTCTACTGTACTTTAATCATCTCTACTGTACTTTAATCATCTCTACTGTACTCTACTCTACTGTACTCTACTATACTTTAATCATCTCTACTGTACTTTATTCCACAATACTCTACTGTAATTTAATAATCTCTACTGTACTCCACTCTACTTTACTGTACTCTAATGTATTCTACTGTAATCTACTGTATTTTCATCCACAATACTCTACTCCACTCTACTGTAATTTAATCATCTCTACTGTACTCTACTCTACTCTACTGTACTCTACTGTACTTTAATCATCTCTACTGTACTCTACTCTACTGTACTTTAATCATCTCTACTGTACTCTACTGTACTCTAATCATCTCTACTGTACTCTACTCTACTGTACTTTAATCATCTCTACTGTACTCTACTGTACTTTAATCATCTCCACTGTACTTTATTCCACAATACTCTACTGTAATTTAATAATCTCTATTGTACTCCACTCTACTTTACTGTGCTCTACTGTATTCTACTGTAATCTACTGTATTTTAATCCACAATACTCTACTCCACTCTACTGTAATTTAATCATCTCTACTGTACTCTACTCTACTCTACTCCACTCTACTCGACTGTACTCAACTCTACTCGACTCTACTTTACTCTACTGTACTTGAATCCACAATACTCTACCCCACTCCACTCTAATGTACTCCACTCTACTCTACTGTACTCCACGCTACTGTACTTTAATCCACAATTTTCTACTCTACTGTTCTTTAATATCATCTCTACTATACCCCACTCTACTCTCCTCTAATATACTCCACTCCACTCTACACTACTGTACTGTACCCTACTCTACTCTACTCTACTCCCTTCTCCTCTACTGTACCCCACTCTACTCTACTGTACTGTACTCTAATCCACTCTACTGTACTGTAATCATATCTACTGTACTCCACTCTACTCTACTGTACTCCACTCCACTCTACTCTACTCTACTGTACTCCACTGTACTCCACTCCACTCCCCTCCACTCCACTCCACTCCACTCTACTCTACTCTACTCTACTAAACTCCACTCTACCCTACTGTACTCCACTCTACTCTACTCTACTAAACTCCACTCTACTCTACTCTACTCTACTCTACTCCCCACTCCTCTACTGGACCACACTCTACTGTACTAACTCCACTCTACTGTACTGTACTCTAATACACTCTACTGTACTACACTCTACTCTACTGTACTGTTCTCTATTACACTCTACTGTACTACACTCTACTGTACTGTACTCTAATCCACTCTACTGTACTGTAATCATCTCTACTGTACTCCACTTTACTCTACTCTACTCTACTCTACTCTACTCTACTCTACTGTACTCCACTCCACTCTACTCTACTCTACTCTACTCTACTCTACTCTACTCTACCCTACTGTACTCCACTTCACTCTACTGTACTCCACTCCACTCCACTCCACTCCACTCTACTCTACTCTACTCTACTCTACCCTACTGTACTCCACTCCACTCCACTCTACTCTACTCTACTCCACTGTACTCCACTCTACTCGGCTCTGCTCTCCTGTACTGCACTTTATTCCAATCTCCTGTACTCCACTCTACTGTACTGTACTCTAATCCGCTCCACTGTACTGTAATCATCTCTACTGTACTCCACTCTACTCTACTGTACTCCACTCCACTCTACTCTACTCTACTAAACTCCACTCTACTCTACTCTACTCCCCACTCCTCTACTGTACCACACTCTACTGTACTACAGTCCACTCTACTGTACTGTACTCTAATACACTCTACTGTACTACACTCTACTCTACTGTACTGTACTCTAATCCATTCTACTGTACTACACTCTACTCTACTGTACTGTAATCATCTCCACTCCACTCCACTCTACTCTACTCTACTCTACTCTACTCTACCCTACTGTACTCCACTCCACTCCACTCTACTCAACTCCACTGTACTCCACTCTACTCGGCTCTGCTCTCCTGTACTGCACTTTATTCCAATCTCCTGTACTCCACTCTACTGTACTGTACTCTAATCCACTCTACTGTACTGTAATCATCTCTACTGTACTCCACTTTACTCTACTCTACTCTACTCTACTCTACTCTACTCTACTGTACTCCACTCCACTCTACTCTACTCTACTCTACTCTACTCTACTCTACCCTACTGTACTCCACTTCACTCTACTGTACTCCACTCCACTCCACTCCACTCCACTCTACTCTACTCTACTCTACTCTACCCTACTGTACTCCACTCCACTCCACTCTACTCTACTCTACTCCACTGTACTCCACTCTACTCGGCTCTGCTCTCCTGTACTGCACTTTATTCCAATCTCCTGTACTCCACTCTACTGTACTGTACTCTAATCCGCTCCACTGTACTGTAATCATCTCTACTGTACTCCACTCTACTCTACTGTACTCCACTCCACTCTACTCTACTCTACTAAACTCCACTCTACTCTACTCTACTCCCCACTCCTCTACTGTACCACACTCTACTGTACTACAGTCCACTCTACTGTACTGTACTCTAATACACTCTACTGTACTACACTCTACTCTACTGTACTGTACTCTAATCCATTCTACTGTACTACACTCTACTCTACTGTACTGTAATCATCTCCACTCCACTCCACTCTACTCTACTCTACTCTACTCTACTCTACCCTACTGTACTCCACTCCACTCCACTCTACTCAACTCCACTGTACTCCACTCTACTCGGCTCTGCTCTCCTGTACTGCACTTTATTCCAATCTCCTGTACTCCACTCTACTGTACTGTACTCTGATCCACGCTACTGTACTGTAATCATCTCTACTGTACTCTACTCTACTCTACCCTACTGTACTCCACTCCACTCTACTCTACTCTACCCTACTGTACTCCACTCCACTCTACTCTACTCTACTCCACTGTACTCCACTCTACTCTACTCTACCCTACTGTACTCCACTCCACTCAACTCTACTCAACTCCACTGTACTCCACTCTACTCTACTCTACTCCACTGTACTCCACTCTACTCTACTCTACCCTACTGTACTCCACTCCACTCTACTCTACTCTACTCCACTGTACTCCACTCTACTCGGCTCTGCTCTCCTGTACTGCACTTTATTCCAATCTCCTGTACTCCACTCTACTGTACTGTACTCTGATCCGCTCCACTGTACTGTAATCATCTCTACTGTACTCTACTCTACTCTACCCTACTGTACTCCACTCCACTCTACTCTACTCTACCCTACTGTACTCCACTCTACTCGGCTCTCCTGTACTGCACTTTATTCCAATCTCCTGTACTCCACTCTACTGTACTGTACTCTGATCCGCTCCACTGTACTGTAATCATCTCTACTGTACTCCACTCTACTCTACTCTACTCTGCTAAACTCCACTCGACTCTACTCTACTCTACTGTACTCTGTTGGACTGTTTGCTATTGTGCTCTACTCAACTCTGTTGTACTGTACTTTAATCCACTCTACTATACTCTAACGAACTTTACTCTTCTAAACTGAACTCTTCTATACTGTTCTGTACTCTACTCTACTCTACTCTGCTGATGGCTTGTATTACTACTGTACATCAGCAACACAGATAAAGAGAAGACCAGAGAAGGAGAGGAAGTGCACCTTTGGGATTCTTCTGACTCTCTGAGACACTGCCGTCTCTCCTCTGTGATGCTCTCTCTGTCTTGCGGGACACTCCTCTCTCTCTCTCTCTCTCTCTGCTGAGGTTTGGGGGAGTCACAGGTCATTAGTGGGTTTATAATTGAAAGAAATGGTTAGGGTTGTGTGAGAGGAGATCAGTGAGACGGCTCATTATGTGTCCTGTGTTTCTCCTCTAAGTGTTTCCATCTGTGCTCCTGGTTTATCCCCACATTTCTCTTTGATATGCATATGAATGCAGTGTGTGTGTGTGTTTGTGTGTGTTTGTGTGTTCTGAAGAAACAAACAGCCAGAAGCAATACTCCAAAGCTTTCAACAGATCATCTGGTGTTTCTGACACTTAAAGAGATCTGTGATGTGACCCTGAATGAACCCAAACACATTCATTAAACCTCTTGCACTCAAAACCTGACGCTCACTCCATTATTTATTACAGGGTTTTTTTATGAATGAGAAAGAATACAAACTTTTCTTATGAAGTGTTATTCTATAAACATCTGACACTTTCATGGTCTAAAATAACGAGCAAAGGATTTGTTTTTAATATGTTTTTAAAATGAACAGAATTCATTCTTTTTTTATCAAATCATTTGGGGGGTAAAAATGAAATCCATTATTTTACATATGACTGCAGCATGCATTGGACGCACATACATGTAGATATTCCCATGTGCTCTACTCTAGATACAGTACACATTTAGTTTCTGAAGAAAAGTTTTGTGAATGTGAATTCAGTTTGTTAGCGCCCTCTTCAGTCCATAACAGTTCATTGAATTCTTTGTTCTGAAGAAACTCTCAAACTACAGCTTTCAAGATACACATTTTAAGACATTAATAATAACACTAGTAACATTTTAATACGCTGTATCACATAACACCTTTTTCGCTTTAGTTCTCTCCAACACTGATAACAGAGTCACAGTTGATGATATCAAAACTTGCCTAATGACCGTTATTGACTGCAAAACTCTTTTTTTCTCTGTCAGGTACATCAGATCTGAGCCCGTTCTCGGCTGACCCGCGCCAGTTTGAGCGTCCATTTCCTGCTCTCTCTTCTCTTGCCGAGAGCCGATTCTCCAATCCCAGAATGCACTATCCCACAACGTTCACCTACACACCCACACCGGTCACCTCCGGCATGTCCCTCGGCATGTCCGGCTCCACCCACTACCACACCTATCTGCCTCCACCGTACCCCGGATCCACCCAAAACCAGAGCGGGCCCTTCCAGACCAGCAGCACACCCTATCTGTACTACGGCGCCTCGTCCGGGTCTTACCAGTTCTCCATGGTCCCGGGGGGAGACCGATCCCCATCTAGGATGCTGCCGCCGTGTACGAGCGCGCCTGCCGGAAACACCATCATCAATCCCAACCAAACAGACGGAAGTGAGGCGGATGGCAGTCACAGCAGCTCACCGACGGTGCTCAACTCCAGCGGTCGGATGGACGAATCTGTCTGGCGGCCATATTGAGAAGGTCAAAGATACCAACGCTGTTAGCCTTAAAGACGCGGTGCATTTGTACAACGTGAAGGGAATATGAAGCACAAACTCTGGTGATGGTGGCAGTGTACGTGTATGATTCATCATTCCACTTAAAAAGTCAACGAGACGACAGTCACTCAAGAAATCCATTACAAACCTGAACAGGGAAATTATTACAGGCTTGAAATGACATGAGTGACCACCGGTTGCTTTGTCCGGCCTAGAGTAGTAACAGGTCCACTGAATATTTCTAGATGTTCTTACCATTGTATAATTTAGCCTTCGTTAACACTGAACGTGATTTTTCTTTATTTAAGCTTTTGACTACGGCTCATTCCCTCGTGTTAATTTATGTGTAACATGGATTTCAGAAGCAATAAAAGCCATATAGACTTTAAATTATACAACGTGTTTAGAGGGACAAAACTGAAGATGTTTGAATATTGTTTGTTGGTCATCTATTATTATTATTAACTTAATGAAATATTTACTCTCTTTTTATACATTTAATTTAAATGTTTGGCTTTTATTTTCGCTATTTTAAAGCAACAATTGTAAAAACAATCTCCAGTGGTACGTGTGTTATGAAGGAAGGACACAATTGTAGAATAATGTCTTCATATTCAGAAGCATGAAGTTTAAAGCAATAAGACGTCGAGTCTGATATGATATGTGTATAAATGAGAGGTTTGATTTTAGTTTGGGATGTTTATCACGTTAATTTATTGTAGATGGAGTTTTTATTTAAAGCTTTAGTTGTGACCAAACTCTGTGAGCGGTGGTTTGGGGCTGAAGATATGTTCCTCTCTGTTGTTAAACTGGACTTTTGTAGGTCAGATAAACACTATGCAAACTCAACGATACAATCAAACGTAGCATCTCAGAAGTGTCTGATGGTTTTCTACACAGTGTGTGCTTTAAGCTTTAATCTTACTTCACAATCTCACAATATCTGAAAGAACTGCACATTTCATTTGAACTATGTGACATCAAACAAACAAACGTTACACAAACAGACAATCTGAAGTTGAAATGAAACAGCAGATGTTTACTAAAGATCATCTCCATTTCTAGTCATAGCGTTTATTTATTGGAATGATGAACGAAGCATAAATTGGGATGAAACTGTCTTGATACAGTATGTGTTCGGCTAAAAAAACTATGAAGCGGTACTTGATGAAATGTTTGTAACTCGGCTGCTGGCAGCCCCCTGGAAAATCCTTTTGTCTTTCTTTTATTTTTGTTGGTTTTTGTGTAAATCAAAGCACTTCTGACGGAAAATCAATGAAGCGTAAATATCGCCGTTTTCCAAGAAAAAGACTCATACGTCACCCCGACATCAAAACAAAGAAGAAGAGTTCCTTCTCGCTCGCATTCAGAGAATCGCAGATTGAAGTATCACCTGGACATGTACAGCAGCTCTGTGTCGGGGGTCAAAGGTCATGACACTAGAGACAAAACCTGATGTGAACTCAACACAACAGATCATTTCTCCTCTGTACAGTATTAAACTCTTGTAATTCATTCACGATTTCATCTTTTACACCGCTCTTAATCCACTCCTTTTGTTTGTTTGGTTTTTACCGTGGTGTCTTCTGGTTGTGTGGAGAACCGTATGTTTACACAACGTTTACAAAAACTGCAATTGTACAAAACTTCTGCACTGTTAACTTTCTACGTTTCATTGCTTTAATATGAGATGAACACATGTTGGGCGGTGACTGAAGGTCAAAATGTGTTGATATGTTTAATATTTCAGAAATAACCTCTTGAGCTGATTTGTTTTTTAAGCAGTGACAGAATTCATCATCTCATCTTGTACAGATGTGTGTGTGTGTGTGTGTGTCAAACCTTCATCTGTTCATAGGGGACTAACAATCCAGTAAACATTGTGAGATTTTTGAAAATTTCTAATGATTGTATCAGTTGTCTTTGAGAATAAAAACAGCTTTTTTGTTATAATTCCATGTTCTCATTTGTGTGTCAGTACAGTGTTGGGTAAGTTACTGTGAAAAAGTCATGAATAACTAGTTACTAGTTTCATTTTCAATAGTGTTTTTAGATTACTGTACAGATGACTCTCTCCAAAAGTATTTAATGACTTATTACTAATGACTTTCTATATCCTACATCAACCTTGATCAGTTCAGTGATTCAAGGATACACATGAAAAGGCTTATTTAATTCATTCAAATAAATAAATATATAAATTATTTTATTAACTGACCAAAGTACGAAAATAAGAGATGGACACATTAAAGCATATTAAAGTTATGCTTACTTAGAGGTTTGATTTAAATTCCGGTATTGTATACATTACACAGTATTTACTTCAATTACATCAGAAGTAACTGTAATTGAATTACAGAAAAATAAGAGTAATCCTTTTATTTACTTTTTCAAGGGAATATAAATAAAATTGCAGTAACTAGTTCTTCATTGTTTAAAAGTATTCTGAGTTGCATGGCTCTGTTTAAACTTCATCTTGTTAAAGAGACAGTCCACCCAATAATGAAAATTCTGTCATGATTGTATAAATTACTTAGTTCAGTCGAATACAAAGATAGATTTGTTATTTGTTTGTTCTTTTAAACACAAAAGAAGATATGTTGGGTCAAAATGATAAATTTTAGAAGAAAATCATTAGGATATTTAGTAAAGGTAATGTTCCATGAAGATTTTTTTTTTAATTTCCAACAGTAAATATATAAAAAAATTCTATTTGTGAGGAACATCCTACACTGTTAAGTTTTTTTTACAGACTTTTATGTATTTTTTTATCTACTAGAAGAAAAAGGGGAAAAGATCCGTTGCCGTTATTTTACCATTTATCTCTGGTGCCTCATTTGTTTTTTAAAAAGATTATTTTTTTATACAGTTTGTTTTTGAAAAATAACTATAAAATTACAGAACAAGACAACACATTTACAAGAAAAATGGGGAAAACCATTTCAAATATATCAGTAAATTATTTTACGCCATATTTCTGTTTATAGATTTTCTTTAGGATGTTTTTTAAAGTGTGTGC
Source organism: Triplophysa tibetana (assembly GCA_008369825.1). Taxonomy (NCBI): domain Eukaryota; kingdom Metazoa; phylum Chordata; class Actinopteri; order Cypriniformes; family Nemacheilidae; genus Triplophysa; species Triplophysa tibetana. The sequence goes on along the minus strand of CM017907.1, from coordinate 22,135,815 downwards.
TAAGGACTTCATTTCTACAACTTTAAAGGCAATTTTCTCAATATTTCTCATTTCTGCTCCCTCAGATGTTCAAATAGTTCCCTCGTCCCACCCTTATGAACCATACATCAATGGAAAGCTTATTTGCTCAGCATTCAGATGATGAATAAATCTCACTGTCAAAAAATGGACCCTACGGCCTTGTCACATATATACACATTCTCTCTTACTGTCAGCTTTCAGAGCTCAACGCAGTTTAAGGTGGTGAAAAATGAACAAAAGTGAGTCAGACATCATGAAATCTGAAGACTGAGAGGATGTAAAGCTGCAGTGTTTTCTCTTTATTGAAGATAAAGCTGAAGTAGATTGACTCTCTCTTGTCGTGTCTGGATGAAATATACCGCACGTCGTCCGGATCGACTGTGTTCTGAAGGTCAAACACTCAATACCGCATGCACGCCTCTGTCACACTTGAACTAAAGGTTTGTCCCAGCGGTCTGATGTCTGAACACAGAGAGTCTCTGTGTTGTGCGGCTCTGGTGATTTATTCTGGCAGCGCCGGTGAAGTATTTACTGCAGCACCGGGAGATTTTCTCTACAAATGAAGTGTGAATCTCACGGGAGAACCTGGAGCTCAATGAGAAATGTTATCACATCACACCTGTAAACTCACCGATCAATCACAGCAAACATTCTGATGTGTGAACGATCCGAGCGATGTGAAGTCACTTACTGTACACAAGCGTCCAGTTCTCCGAGCATCATGGTGTCCAGGGTTGTGTTTTCAGTGAAAGTGAATGTGTAAAGCAGGAGCGAGACTCTGTTCTGACACCTCCAAACTGTCAAGAGCCAAATCCTAAACAAACACACATGTGTGAGACTTTCACCTCATCACTCTCACCCTCTCAATCTGCCTTCCCAGCATGCACCAGACCCGAGACGCCCCAGACGAAAACCACACAAACCCTCTCTCAGCTGTCGACATTGAGTTTCTATCTTCAGTGACATCATCAAAACCTGAGATGACATCAAACCACATGCGTCAGAGAGACCTTATTTCAAACACAGAATTAAAGGAGCAGTTCATCTGAAACGGTCCATTCTGTAAAACACAACGAGAGAATATTCAAGGCTCCCTTTGCATAGAAGCAAAGTGATTGTGAGCCGTCAAAAGTCAGAATATAAAACACGATCAAAAGTCTAGCATCTTAAATGACCTCAGAAAACAGATTCAGAAGAAGTATTTCTTTAAGAGTAATTCAGACAAACACATGATACGGGGACACAGATCTAACATACTCGGACGAGTGAACGGTGGAAACTTCAAGCAGATAATGATGAAATTCTGTTCATCACTAAATCCACAAAGTCAATCCAGAGTAAAATATTCTTACCAAAGCAAACAATGATGAATGACATTTCATACACCGACGTTATGGAGACTTTTCATTTTCCACCATTAAAACTGAAGCTCTCTGTGAGGTGCTGACAGACATCATTGAAGTGCCTACCCACAATTCCCTGCTGCTGTTTAAAACAGGGGTAAACATCAACATTCAGAATCATTTATGGTCCGTACAGAATCAGTAATGCACATCTTAAGTCATGTCAATCCTGTGACGCAATATTATTTGTGTTACGTCACATGTGAGAGCACACTTTTCATCTGTTCGTCGGGTCTGTTTAACATAAGATCTGTGTTCGGAGTTCAGTAATAAAATCATTTTCTGTCATGCACTTACACATAACAGCAGATTTATGAAATCAAGTGGTGCTTTGGTAACGACAAATGCTCTACGTGACATGGAAAAATATCTTTTGTAAAGTCTTTTGAACGGCCGCCGCGGCTGTGACTTCCGTGCGCGATGACGTCACGTGCACACCATTCTACTGACTGATCGCTTTAAACGAGTTATATGTAATAATTTTAAAAAACTCAAGCCACGCCCACTCATGTTTTCCTTTGAAATTCCTTTTGACTCTGAAATGTGTTAGAAAAACGGAAGTGAAAACGAACACAACTTCCTGTTCACAGGGACTATAAGAATTACTTTATTATTTTACAACTTCTGTTTTTGAAACCAGGTGTCTTGCTTACGGTCTGTCTAATAAATAGTAATCGTGTCATAGTAAACGTGTCCGTGTTCTGATTCAAAATGAAGTTGACTCCTGTCCAAATGTTGTGTTTTATTACAATAGGTGTGTGGCTGATATTGTGGGGAATTTAGTCTGGTCTTTGCTACAGAACTATTTAACATATAACAAAATTAAAAAAGTGTAACAAAATTCGTTACCCCACAAAATCTTTAAAAGTTTTGCTCAGATGATTTATGGATCTTAACTCAAATGGATTAAGTAAAGTGCTTCAAAATATTAGTTGCGTTAAGCATCTAATATTTTTGATCCACTTGATTGAAACATGTTCATTTAAAAGGTAAACATTTAATCAAGCCAAAGCAATACTGTTTTTAGTCCGTTTAATACAATACACCTGTGTTTGAACATAAAACCTAATACAACTGTGTTGTTTTAATTGTTTTTAATTGTTTTTAAATAAAATGACGAGTATTGTAGAATCAGAGATCTTTAAGGCCTGAGAGTCACCCGGTTTGCTCTCAACATTCTCTTGATGTGAAAGACAAAACAGAACTGTGATGTGCTGCAGATGGTTTTTATGGTTGAAGATGTTGTAGATTTGATTCTGATGTGACCTTCACTTTAGTCTCGTACACCAGAGAGACAAAAGATTTTTACAAAACAACAACAGCAGACGTTATTTCTGTTTCATCTTCAGAAGAGACAGATATTGTTTAACTCACACATCCGGCCATTATGAAGCCAGTCTTTGTTCTTGTGTCTTTAAACTTCATTCTCTCAGACTTGAATTCAGATTGATCTCTGAAAGATTGGAATAAAAAATCTCACAATTAACACATAGAAATATTTATTTTCGACCAAACACATTTTTAATCAGATTACCATTGAATATTGTAGTGGAGTACAAAGTTTTGACTGTTGAACAATTAAAAAAAGTTGAATTTAAAAAAAGGATGAGTTTCCTAACTTGTATTTTGAACTCTTAATGGCCCACAAGAATAAAACATTGAGAAAACCTCATCTCGAGTGTTCCTCATTGAGTGTTTATTGAATGGAACGAATCAAAACGCTAAGAGAAAAAAAAATATTGTTGTCTGCCGCATTCATGTTGCACTGAAGCAGAAAAAGCTATGTCTGCCACAAGGCATTATATTTATTAAAACCATTTTCATCCAAGATTGAAAACAATGACATTGAGACAATCCTTCAGTCTGAGAGATATCTGATAGTGTTGTGATGTTTCCAGAGAAGCTGTTTTTAATCCCGTGACTCTCAAAACCAGACGTTCATTTCTAAATGACTCTGAAAACTCTCATTCACTGTATTCTATCAATCTTCCTCAATAAGGGCACTTGTACTTTTAGCTCATGTTCAGAGATCATATTTAATAAGAATTGAAAGAACATTTCATTTTAATTACATTATCACCTTGATTTTCATTTCAGCAGTTTCAACAAAACCACACATAACCCAGAAGGATGTTGAATTTATATGAAACAAATTAAGATGTTGGAGATTTTCTCAACTTTTCACCTCATGTCATATATCAACACAGTCTCATGGGAATTTTGTGACATTGACACGAACTCTAATCTGTTTACTGACACGAATTTCCCAATTTTTTCGTGTCACCCAGACTTTCAATCCAATGTATTATATAACGCAGGATGTTTCAAATGTATAAATATATATCAACGTATTCTGATGGGAATTCATACCTACCATCTCATTGTTATGTTTTCACCTCTCCCCTGTGACATCAAATTTAGGGGCAGGGTTACCGGAGCCATTTATCGTTGTTTTGCCTCATGATCTCATTGGTACGCTGTGATTCTAGGGTTTTTTGTGAAGTAAGGTGCTGGTCAGCCACATTCTAAATTGTGACCAAAATGATAAATGAAACACTTTATATTGTTTTACACAACACTTTCTCGATTTTAGAGTGGCCTTTTATTGTGGCCAACCTAAGACACAACTATGCAACAATCATGCTGTCTATTCAGCATCTTGACCTGCCAAACCTGTGAGGAACATGGATTATCTCAACAAAGGAGAAGTGCTCACTAACACAGATTTAGACAGATTTGTGAACAAGCTTTGATAGAAATGTGGCTTTTGTGTACGTAGAAAATTTCTTTGAGGTCAGCTCATGAAAATGGGGGCAAAATCAAAAGTGTTGCGTTTATAAATTTGGTCAGTGTATGCACGACTTGTTTTGATATCAAGTTATAAATACAAAAATGTAAATACACAGGCAGTCTCTGTGTTGAAAGTTGTGCTCACTGACATGAAAAGAAATTGCGGAGTGACATAAAAAAGGATATTGTGTCCATGAACGCATTAATAGATTCCAAATTTTATGCCACGAACCCCAGAAATGAACAAAAGCTACTTCAGAAACAGAAGGTTTTTTATTTAGATATTCTTTATTTTACATTTTAAACATTTATAAGCTTGAATGAGATTGAAGAGTTCTTGATTAGTGATGGGCTGACATCTAGTTTTTAACCGATATACAGACACCATTGTTTTCATGTTAAAGTGCCCGATACCCCATATGCAGAGCTGATGTTTTTTACTGTTATACTTGTTTTTACACACTGATTAAGACACAACTGAACAAACTATTTTATTTATAACAATCACTCCCTTCATGCCTTGAAAAAAGCAAACCAATTTGCCTTTATAAACCAATAAATAGGTGGTCTGAAAGAGTGCAAAAAATTTAGTGCACGGTTACTAAGGTCTTTGTTCAAAAATAATTCTAACCAATAAAAAAAAAGTTAAAAAAACCCTTCCCGAACTGATATTACGTTAATAATAATTTAGCAGTTCATATGCATTTTTCATTTTACATTTATATGCATATAATCAATAATGAGCTCCACATGGCTGTGTTTATTTAGATGTTTATTAGTTTATAATGATTATACAGTCAATGATAATATAGTCAAGTGAAGGGTTTCACAGACAAGGTTTAAGGCTGATCCCAGACTAAAATGAATGTTTGAGTAGTCTTAACTGAAAATAACTCGCCTTAAAACATCTTAAGCTATGTCAGCGTTATTGTTTGTCTCAAGATGTTTTTACTAGGGCATTTTTATAAAAGTTGCTTAAATATCTTAATTTAATTTAGGGTTAGTCCAAGCTTAAGCTAAACCCCGTCTGTGAAACCGTACCAAGCTGTTTTAAACAAATTAAAGTTAGCTACCCCTGTTGAAAAAAACAGCATATGCTGGGTAAAGTATGTTTCGATGCTGGTTTGAGCTTAAACCAGCTATGAAACAAGAACATGACCAGTTTAAACCAGCATATGCAGTTTTTTCAACAGGGATTTGCTGTGGCCATTTTTAAACTTCCTGAGCATCAACCCTGTGACTGAACAGCAACATGAATGATGAGCATAGACAACAAAACTAATTCAATTCAGCTCTTTCATTTCCCACATGAATTAATTCATGGCTGTTTCATTTAATTCCTGTAAAGTTAAGTCATTAATGTGAGATGAATTAAAGGCTAAGATATGTGACTCTGAGGTCATCTCTATTTATTATCGTCATAGACTTCCTATCAGGCTCTCATTTGAAATAAAGTATGAATGAATTGATCCTCTGTGGAAACAAAAACAGACACTGACACAACTGATAGTCAATGATTTATTTTGTAAATGATGTACAATCTCAATGCCAATTTAAACCTGAAAACCTGAAGCACAAAGCTGACACGTTGTAAAATATTTACACTTATTTTTTAGAACAGAAAAAGCACAACATTTCAGCGAGTTAAGACCTCTCTGTGGTCCACGAGAACAGCCGGCGAGGGTGCGAGGAAGCTTCGCGGAATGAACACAGGGCACATGCAGATGAACACGCTACGGTCAGACAGCAAATGTCATTTTATTTCATGTGGAGGTAACACACAGACATGTACTGTACCAAGCTGAGAAAATGAAGAGATAAACGTCACATGATTCAGAACTTCTGTGAGAGAGTTTGTTTCTCTAGAATCAGGTCTGCGAATCTCAGCTGGAGCTCTTTCTCTCGGTCCTGTTGTCTCTGACCATCTTCTCTCAGAGCCTGAATATAAACACAAGAAACAGTCGTGAGGGATTAACAGCCATGATACACAAATCAACCGCATCGTCATTTTCACTGAGATTTCATGACATCAGAGACAAACATAGACGGATTTCTAAAGAACCACCCGTCCTCAACTATAAATCGATCAACATTGGGCAAGTCTTGTTCAGTGAATTCTGTGTTAAACGTTCATTCTCTGTGCTGTGGTGCTTTCTCTCACCTCCAGTCTGCGAGGAATGGCCAGATCTTCTTGTTTCTTCAGCTCCTCGAAGGTGTGAAGCTCAGTGTGAGTCTGTTCCACCTGATCCCACACTTCACTCAGCTGTTTGAGTAAACCCATCGAGCGAGACTGATAGCCCCCCAACAGAATCTTCATCTTCTTCTCCATCTTAGCTGCACGTTTGGCCTCTGTGGTCATGTGACCTCTGTTGACCTGTCAACACATGCGGGAAGGGCGTACACAAGACAGTGAGCGGGACGGAGACATACTGATGAGATGCTATTGTTAAGTTTCCACAGCAGCACAGCCTTTATTCACATCATGCGTCACTAAAAGATGGCAACTGAATCTCTGTATTAAACAAACCATTCGCTGAAGTTCTCCAGTTAACCAACGGCTGCTGTCAAGCTGCCACGAGAAAGACAAGGATTCAATTTTACCGCCAGACGCCGGCACCGCGTACAATTGAAACCATCGCTAACGTAAACCATTTTCAGACGTTGTGTTCTTCAATAATGCAAAGCGGCGGCAAGTTCTATCGACAGCTCTGACACAGAAACAAAAACAAACGTCCGACGTCAACACAAACCTCACATACACACGCCACGCCAGCGCTTCTTAACAAACCATTATGCAATTATAACGGATCTGTTTTCATTCTGGAGTCGGGAGACTTCCAGTAAGTGTCCTCAGACCATCTCGCAGTAAAACATCTTCAGATGATCAGAGAGCACGACCGAAGCGTGAAACTGATTTACTCTTAATGTAAAACCATTCATTCACACTAGAGTTCGGCCCATAAACCAACAGACGTGATTATTGGTCGATGGTCTGGCTGACATTCTGTTAATATTTGCGTGAAAGAAATTAAAACAGAATAGCAACCCCAAGGCCATGGGTTCCATCCCAGGGATCCCACAAACTCAAATTAAATCATGCTATACGTGTGATGGTAAATCGTGTTGGATATAAGTGAAAATATAAATGGCTATTAGCATGAAGATGATCAACGCTGTGTTTCTGTGCTGTAGTTTAGCAGAAGAGATCTACATGAGTCCAGCTGTTGAAGGTGTTTATGGGCTCTGACAGAGCGAGATGCTCACTAATGTGCGCTACAGATGGTGTTCACATAAATCCAGCGCAGGAGTTTCGTCTTCCTACAGAAACTCAAACTCCCCCTCATCTCTGAACGTGCTAGAGCGTGAAACCGCTATGAATTTCCGCCTAACGCTGCCAAGACGTATGAAACAGACGTACTCTTTGTGAGAACGGGGGGGGGGGGGGGTAGGGGGGGGTACGGTCGCGATCAACCGAAACAAAAAAAAACAGCTGATTGGCCATCTTCTGGTGACCCTCATTTCTGTGGAGCGCGAACGTGCTCTGTTTCTCTGTTTCTAGTACATTACAAGACTCATCCACTGAGAGACATTCATGAGCACTGAAAATATAAACGGAAACCAAGCAAGGCTAAACACTACAGTGATTTTACTATAGTACAAAAAAATGTTAAAGAACATCACATTCTTAAGTAAATAAAATGTGACTATTTCTGCACTGATACCATAATAGTGTCTGAATAAACTGTGCGCTTAAAATCCTACGGCGCCATCTGCTGGACTCAAATGAGTTTCTCTCACCTCCAGTTTCTTTTCCAGAGATTCGATTCTGTCCTTCTTACTGGCGAGGTTAGCACGCGTGTAGCGACTCTGTCCGGGCAGGTACAGGACCTGACTGTAACACTCCTCCCACACCTGATTATACGCCTCCATAGACAGATCACCGTGACCCATACCGTGTTTGACCACCTCCATCTCCTGAAGCAGCAGCTCTCGGGCCTGTCAAACACAACACAACCATCTAAACCTGCTTCTCCTCACGACAACTCAATAACACAATCACTTCACATGTGAATACTTCAAGAAATGTTTCACCATAATATCAAATGATTCTTTTTACCAAGGCAGTCACTTTGACCGTTTTTATTGAACTTTGTTGAAGTAAGTATATATAAAATATATATATTATAACTACAATACCCCAACTCTTCTTAAATATACGTTTATTTTATTCTAACATTGTTGCTTTATTAAAATGACAAAACACAAAAGAGTATTTCTACCTCGAACTGCCATGGTGGTCAAATTGACCGTATGCATCACAGACATTGGATCATTTCAGCGCTCTTTCCCGGCATTGAAGATTTGGGCCAATGTTGCCTAGCAACTTATTATCTGGTTTTTTTTATGTGATTGCTAAGCTTAAACGTAGCTTTAGGTGTTTATGAAGGTATTTACTATGCAATGAAATGAAATGTATTAATTATTATTTTAAACAATTGTCTTTTGTATGCCCATCTGAGTTCGGGATGTTGTTGAGGATTTTGAGGCTTTTTAGTGTTATACATTATAATATATGACAACAGACATTCATATAATCTCAAAAGAAGCTTTGAATGTAAATACTGCAATGAAAAAATGACATTCAGTGCGGTCTAGTATGAGATTTTCGAAATGAGCGCTGCAGACATTCTCGCAGTGATAGATTTCCAGGAGTTCTAGTGTTAAGGCTCTTTTTGAGACCCTGAGTCAAACATGCACAAGTCCCCTCCAAAAAAGCATCGTACAAGAACACAATTCTCCCTGACATGTTGAAAAGTAAATAAGATTGTCAAAGACCTTTTTGAGCTCGTCCTCAGAGATCTTGTGGTACGGGGTCTTGTCCAGGTATGTGACGTGATCAGTGCTGTTGGAGTTGGATCCCACACCTTTATTCTTCTTCATCTGAGCCTCACTGAAGGGATGATGCAGACAGTCGAAGTGAATCATAGTGATCATCTCTTTCTTTATCATCTCTTCAGCCTGCTGGAGGTCCGTCAGAGGAGGTTCAACATTCTGAGGCCGGAGGATCGTCTCATTCACCTGATGACAAACACATCCATCAGCATCACGTCTCAAAACACACGATGCATTTACATTTAAACAATTTACTTCTATTGTTTTCACTCTGCATGATTTTACATTCATGTTTTTACAAGTTCACATTCTGTCAAAACAACTTTACAAAAAAGATATTGTGGAACAGACATCACTACAGAAACAAACATATATTATCTACAGCATGGAAATCTAAACGGGTTTGTAAGCAAAGCATTCTTATCGGAATCAAATCAGAAAGTAAGTTGATGTTTTTAAGATGCCAGGTCAAGTTGAACACAGTATAACCCAACATCACTGCACTGAGCTCTGCGATTGGATGATAGGTGTGATGACGTCACCTCTGAGGGTCTTGGTAAATCTTTCTGAACAGCCGTGTGTCTCTGACGGAGTTCCTTCTCTTTCTCTGCATCTCTGACAGCCTGTAGAAACACCACACAAGTCAAACACAACAAATAACAATACATTCAAACAGTGCGTTTGTTTAATGGCTAGCGTGTGTGACCTCTGACCTGTTTGCATAGCTCTATCTCAGCGGCGTCCTCCACGAAGCTCTCGTCCACCTCGGCCTCCTCCAGCTCTTTCTCGGCGTTTTCAGGAAGAACGATCTCGAAATCATTCTTGGGCAGGGGCAGAGACATCAGACCCAGTTTCAGCTGCTCACGGGACTCTCTTTGCTGCGGGACACAAACGTTTTAACACAAAGACCTCACGCACGCACACAGCTGCCAGCAATACGGCCTCGACACTGCAGTCACACGATCATCAAAACAAAAAAAGATCACAAGTCCATCATCACTGGTGTAACGTACCAAGAGTTTAGCGAATGACGGGTCGCTGTAATCCACGACGCCCTCTTCAGTGTTGATGCTGAGTTTGTCACGCAGGGGGGTCCTGCCGGGGGTCACGCCCACCGGGGGTTTGGGTGTCATTCCACCTTGAGGGGTCATGCCCTCCGATCCGTGACTGGGGGTTCTGGGAAATACGTAAATGAAGATGGCGTCACACAAAGCAGATCAGTAAAATATCATTCCTCCAGCTTTAGAAATGTAATGTTGGTGTTTGTGTGTGGTTACCTGAAGGGTGTGGAGAGCACGGTGTTGGGCGTCTGAACCACCTGTCTCTGAGGCGTGACCCCTGAGAAGTCACTCTCGTGAAGGGGCGTGTTCAGACCTCCTTTAAGAGGAGTGTCCACATTGGTCAGCGCCATGAGATTCTGAGCTTCCTGTGAGGTGAAGGAACGGCGCGGTGAGACTCTAGAGAAGACATGTCAAAGCGCTACAGTATAACACAACACACTGAGAGTCAAACCTGGAGGATTTTGTCTTGTGCTGCTGGAGTTCTGGGAGTGCGCAGGGCCATTGAGCTATTAGTGAGGTTATATTCAGACAGAAGAGCGCTGGACGCAGAGTTAGTGATTCCAGATTCTTCAGCCGTCTGACGGGCGATTTCACTGGCCTGACCCAGTTTAACCACCTCCTCCAGTTCAGCATCAGAGATCTGACAACACAAAGCAGTGACACAGAGTTTACCTTGAGTATTTCTGTGAATGCATTCACAACGGCATCATTCTGAGATGATCTCTGACCTGTGGTGCCGGCAACACCAGTTTGCTTCTCTTCTTCGTGAACTCGGACACGCCGCTGGTCTGCAGGATGGCAGAGGGAAGATCCGATTCCTTTTTCTTTTTGATTTTCTGTCGGTCTTTCTTACGATCGTGGTCTTCCTTCTCACTGCAGAGACAAAAGAGCAGACGGGTGAGTCGCGGAGCCTCCTGCGGGAGGACGTGATGCTGGACGGACACAACTCACTTCCTGAGCTCTCCGTCGAGATGCTGCTGACGCAGACGCTTGAAGTCGGGTTCCAGCGGGTCGTACTGCTCCATGGATGTATCGTAGAAGCCCTGCGCGGGTTTCTTCGCGAAGGGGATCTCAGCGTTGTAGTCCACGCCTCTTTTCTTCTTGCGTTTCTTCTGGATGTCGATGCCTGCAGCTCGCAGCTCTCGGCGCTTCTGAAGTGCAGCCAGACGCCTGCAGACCACATCAGACAGACAGTGAGGATGCTTTCATAATAAACACCTGTGAACAACATCTCAAACGGCGTTTAACTGTGATCACACTGTGGGAGCTGATGGGGTTCGTTCATGAGTAGATCATAAACGAAACCTCAAAATAAAGATGTTTGTAATTTCTTGCAAGGATTCTCCAATCCAATGAGAGCACAGAGAGAAAGAATATGTCATGTCTCACCGAGCCTCCTCCAGCTGCTTCTCTCGGGCTTTTCTCTTTGCCTTCTTGCCCTGTGTGTTGGCCAAGCGAGCCCTGGCTTCAGACAGCATCTCCAGCTCATCTACAGGCAGATTTATAGACGTCATGTAATGTTACGAAAACACTCTGCAGCACTTTCACACACGCACACACACACACCTTCATCCATGTCCACTGGGTCCGGTCGAGCCGGTTTGGTCTCAGGGTTGGGGTCGATCTCGCCTGGTTTTAATTTGCGAGGGTCATCGCCGACATCATCTTCATTCTCTCGCTGTGCGGCTTTATCTCTGCAGTCAGGAAAGATTCATTCTCAGCTTTCATTTATTACCACAGACGTGTATGAATGACAATTTCATTTAACTTCCAGAAAGTCACCACATTCCAAATAGGAATATAAATAATTATCTGTCAATTTTTTTTTCTTTGTAAGTTTGTTGTTACTGATTCGTATTATTTTTAGAAAAATAGTATCGGTGGCAAGAGATTATACAGGCTAAACATGTGGGCGGATGAAATGTACACAATTAAAACACGAAACATGATCTTTATTTGATGCCGTTTATGTTCAACTGTACTTACAGCAGATACTCATAATGCTCCAGGCACTGAGCGGCCGTCCGGCCGATGATGGGTGCGATGGTCCTCCACTGAGTGGGCATCAGTTTGGCCAAATGCAGAAGTTTCTCCTCCTCCTCACGTGACCATTCTGTCTTCTTAATGCTGGGGTCCAGCCACTCGTACCTGCAGCACAAATACACTCGACCTGAACAATCTCCTCGTCACCCATGTTCCCTACATAGCCATCATTTCTAATCGAATGTACCCGAGACAGCCCGAATCAAAGGAAAACGTACCATCTGGCTTTACACTGTTTGGCAGATTTGCGGTGCAGCAGGGAAGCGATTCGAGACCACTGGTTCTTGCCATATTTCATCACAGCCGCTTTGAGGATTTCATCCTGTTAAGAAAACCACGAAAGACATGAGAAATCATTTATAAATAAACACATACACGAGGTCAATAAAATATAAGAGCTTGACTGATTTCATAATAGGACTACAGATTGTTAAGCATTTACTCAATTCAACTTGTTTATTTAATGACAAAACTGTGCACTGCAACATCACAACAACACAGCGTTCAGCAATGTGAATATTTTATTAAAGACACAGAAGATCCATTAGAATTTCATTCACTCTGGACACAGAAAATAAAATGTATACACACAAGCTTTAAATTTATACATGACATCAATGGATCTATTAATAATTATTTTTTTAATATACACATATTTGTACAGTAATTGTCAGAATGTCTACGGCACATCAGCTAAAACAGATTAAATATAGCAAGCACAGTACAGTTGTGTTACGTTCAATCAAAAACAAGTAACTTATATGATGATATTAAAACACTTTAGAAAGAACGAAACAGTGTTGATGAATCGAGTAGAGTGTGACGTTAATAATGAAAACACGGTGTGCGTTATAAACAAACCTCAGTGTTCCGCCACACGCCTCCTTTAATCATAATTCGCGGCATCTTGGCGTTTTAAAGTCCTCGCTCTCGCAGTAAAATCTTCTTGTGAAATTTGGAATAAAACCCGAAAAATGTGTTTTAACGTTTAGGATAAACTGCACCGCGTTACACAGGGAAATGGCTCCCAGTGCAGAGAATTGTGGGTACGCACTCTTCGTCTAACGATTCACACGCGCTGCGTCATGACGCTTCAGCCCGCGGGCGCCCTCTAAAGTTACACAGTGAAACTACACGCTCAACGCAAACATTACGTTATGTCGTGCAGGAACTCACACAAAAAATACACAAATGTTAAACAATGCAACAAACATCTCACAGCATTAGTAAAAAATGTCCTTTGTATTATTTGCGTAATTCTACAGAAGATTTTGCCGTAGCATCTGCAAAACACACCATTTCAACACACAATGAACTCTGACAGTCTAAGAGCACTGGAGCACTTTTTTTTCTACACGTTATTTATTACAAATTACATCAAAAACTTTAATGAAAGATTCCTTTTTTTACATTTTTTGTTACAAATTAGTTCAACATTTTAAACGAAACATATATATATTTCTTTTTTTATTACAAATTAAATCAAACTTTTGGATGAAACTTTCTTTACATTTTTTTTAACAAATTGGATCTACGATTTTAATGAAACATATTTTTCATAAAAAAAATTTAAACATTACATTACATTTTTAATAAAACATCTTATTTTAAATTTTTATTGCAAATCACATTTTTTTTAATGAAACACATTTGAAATGCAAAACAACAAACAAATAACAGTGGAGATAGTGGTCTAGTGGGTTAAACCACTGAACTGGTGAATCAAAAGGTTGCTGGTTCGATCCCAGCAGCCACCACCAGTGTGTCCTTGAGCAAGACACTTTACTCCATGTTGCTCCAGGGGGATTGTCCCTGTAATAAGTGCACTGTAAGTCGCTTTGGATAAAAGCGTCTGGAAAATGATTAAATGTAAATGTAAATTAAAAATATATATATTTTTACAAATGACATCAAAAGATTTAATGAAACATATATTTATATATATATTTATTACAAATTACATCAAAAAAATTAATGAAACATGTATATATTTATTTAAAAATTACATATTTTTTTATGAAACATATATTTTTTACATCTTTTATTACAAATTACAATGAAACACAGTGAGATCTTAATGTTCAAGGGTCTGAATGAATGTAATGAAAACATGGATGTGAACAGGCATATAAACTAAAAGGTCATGACAGATCTCTCTCTGCTTGTCCAGCTTTACTCTCAATCCCACAGTCATTGCAGTGAACACATGCAATAACAATCAAACTGTATCTTAATATAAATATAACTTTTTACAACGAAATGATTGTGTGATTTAGGTCTATTCAGTGATTGATAAATTATCATGTAACGAGCAACAGAATGTGAGGGAGAGAATCATTTAAAATCATTGCTTGTTGATTCGAGTCCTTTCTTATAAGTTTCGCTTATCACTACTCAAAAGTTTGTTTATTGGTTTATTAGTCTTGAAACAAACTCGACAAATGTTATAAGTTAAAAAATAATAATCTGTGTAGAAGTCTAGAATACATGCAGTTATATAAGAAGTGTCTTACAGTAATCGTATGAGGTCAGCCTTCTGACATGAAATGTTCATTTCTGTAGCCTACAGTTCTTGATCATAAATGTCCTGTGAAAGAAAGCAGTGATCCTGTCAAGTTTGTCTCAGAAACTGTCAAGGTGAATGTTTAATATTCAGAGCCGACTGTCGACTTCATTATTCATCTCAAGCATCAGTTCTGCCTCATTATCAGACTCCATTTCACTCCTTCACTAACAATAAAATACACTCAGAGAGACAGAATAAAGTGCTGGTGAAGTCATCAAGAGAATCATCACCTGACCCCACACATCCATCCAGAAGGACTGATTCATCTGAGACGCTGCAGACGTTCTTTCCTCAAATCCCCTCAACTACACATAATAAACCCTGAAAACTTATTTTCTACAGTGTGTAAAAGAGAGAACTCACCATTTTGATTATAGTTATTGAAAACAGTACTAATATGAAAGTAGGATTAAGTCGTAATTCAATCTACAGTAAGTTACTGGAAAAGTTGTTGCAAAACTACAGCAAATTTTTACAGTACCCGACACTACTGAGAAGTCAAACATCACATTCTAGTTGATCATATAGTTGATCGAGTATGTTGAAATACAGTATGTGTCTTCATTTATTTTTATACAAATGAAAATGACAAGCCTGTCGTGTCTCATGGTTTAAACATGTTTAAAATGTCAAGTATTTTAATTCCATCAGAAAATGTGCTGAATTCATTAAGCACGAAAGCGAATTTTTCAGAGAGTTTGTCATGTTTTTCAGAAATCTGCTTCTGATTGTTTTCTGAAACTCATGGCCATTCGTTATTTCTCAAGACTTAATGAAGATGTGCAGACCACTGACAGCCCTCCATTGAGCCTCAGCCATCAGACAGCTGTCAATCACCACCGGAGCAGCACTGAGGAATTCTGGGTAACAGCTGTGAATGCAGAGAGACGTTTAATTCCTCCTCAAGCTTCAGGCAGTCTTATAGATATCACGTCAGGGAGAACAAGACAACGACTGTCAGAACAATCACACAACACACCATACAGGTCACACTTAATTGTTACACTTTACACTTGACTTCTTGTTGATAGGAAATTGCAAATAGCAAACTCCATCGAACGTCAGACAACTCCAGAAAGTCCTGTAGAGGATTGTGGGATATGTGTGTGGCTCTCTCCACAGTCATTACTCTGGAACAGATTGCAAGTATTGTGGGTTTCACGTGGCAGTTTCGAGAGAGGAAAGTGTGTTGCGCTGTGATGATGTTCAGAATATTAAACATCTTTGAAATCCTTTCTTTATTAACATTGTCGATGTTTTCATTATCTGTCTGAATGTAATGGCTTTTGAGTTTATATATTTCAACAAAAGAGAAATTGAAGACATTTATAAACAGTATTGCATCCATTTCTTTACAGCTGTGTAATGTTCAATAACAGTTATGTGAGATTCTTAAACAGTGAACTTGCTGATGTGTCAAATATGGTAATATTCCTCTGGCACGCCCTCTTCTTCTGTATTGCCAACCTGCTGGTATGTTTAAAGTCCCAGTTAAACTAAAAATGACAACAGTTATTTTTTCATGAATAGCTATTCATGTATGAATAGCTATCCTTCCAGTAACGACATTCCGTTTCAAATGTCGTATCTTAGACGGTTTGGGCGGAGCATCCCTTGACCCCGCCCCTTCAGCGTGTCAGTCTGCTGCCAGTTTCATTTCAAAATGCAACGGCTGTTTTTAAACATCCAATCAAAGCGGAGAACGCCGAAAGCCCCGAATTTTCTCATTCGAAATTCCATTTCACTCAGAAATGCGTTAAGATACAGAAGTATAAACAATCGCATCTATCGGTTCACGCGGACTTTAAAGAGTACCTTCCATGAGATCATGAAAATGACATTTCATGCAGGCTGTTATGTTGCCGTGTTTGAAAGTAAGCTGTCTGCCAAGTTGTAAGTCCGAAAGTGAATAAATAACAAAGTTATTTGCTTGTCAAAATGGGAGTCAACTCTGAATCACACAAACGAGTCGTGGACGCATATCTACGTCACTATACATAGTTTTGCTGAGACTGACGCGAAAAGGTATTTCTCCTCCCCTAAACACTGTCGCTCGTTCGCGATCCGTGTGTATCATGTCTAGAGTCTGTGTTCTACGGTGTGACACTAAGTCTGTCTTATTTCAGCTACAAAAGAACGTCTGAGGGAAAAATGGTTACAATTCATTTTTCAACCGATACCTAAGGAGTAAAACCCCAGGGTTTAACTGTGCACACTTCATTTCACCGAAGATTGGTTTAATAATTTTGGCGCGTTCACTGCAGGGTATGTGAAACGACTATCATTAAAAGATGGGGAATACCAACTCTATTTGGACCTGTTAGCTCCACCGAATCCCAACCTGTAAGTGTGACTATTGATATTTGTCTGAACTTCAAGAAATATTTTCATACCTTATATCTGTGTTTAGCTAATGCATAAAACACTAACATTAGCATGTAGCGTTATTTCTGGGGTGTTACAGTTTGTTTATCTTGCAATTAACTTTGCATTTTGACACATTTGCCCGTGAACTTATATAGATATATTTGGGTGATACTACAATAATTTTTCATAATGTCGACTTTCTGAAATGCTCTTTATACCATGAAAACGGACAGTTAAGACGAAATAATAGTATTACTAACGTATTAACAGTATTATAAGAAAAAAAAATGTATTTCATTGATGAGCAAAAGCACAACATGCATGTTTTCACACTGGGAGTTTTTATGACAAGAGTTGTCACTATCGCTTACAAACATCCTGCTCCAGTCGTGGCGGAGTTTGTTGTGAATTAGCGTCTTCTGATGCTTCCTCGTTAGACTCGGGCTCTAATTGGTACGGTAAAATCGCCGCCATCTCTAGCTACACATAATAATGTACTTGACATCCAACCACATGTTAACTGTAATCCTGTAATGATGGTAGTGGGGTTCCATTTGCGACAAATGATGAACGCGTTTGACCAATAACAACAGACTAGACCATCTGACCAATCACATGACACAAAGTTAGCGGGTAGGCCGGGTCAAGATGGATGAATCGTGGAACGAATCATTTGAGAGTCAGTCAAGAAGTAAGGATCGAATAACTGCCTATTATTACGAGATTGTAGTGTTTAAACACATTTTATGTACATAAACTTGTTGTTGGAGACTCCATAAACCAAAATAGGGCCTAAAAAAACATATGCTAGGTACTCTTTAAGGTGAGAATCGGTTCAGGACAGATATCTTCTGTAGTTCTCTTTAATGGACTGAAATATATTAAAAGGGACATTATAATAGCATGAAATTCTGATAAAACCGTTATCCTAAACTTTACATATATAGCTCTGATCATGTTTATGAAGCCTAACACACTGGTTGTGTTTTCCGTTCAGAAATGATTGTCATGTACTGAATGACTTTTCGAGAGTAGTCCTGTTATTAAACCACCATGCGCATGCGCAGTTCTCCCTTACCGTTAATACTCTAAGTGACCGTTACAGGGCACTCAGACTCTCTCTCTCTCTCTCTCTCTCTCTCTCTCTCTCTCTCTCTCTCTCTCTGTCTCTGTCTCTCTCTCTCTCTCTCTCTCTCGCTCTCTCTCTCTCTCTCTCTCTCTCTCGCTCGCTAGCGCTAGCTCTCTCTCTCGCTCTCTCGCTCTCTCGCTCTCTCACTCTCTCTCTCTCTCTCTCTCTCTCTCTCTCTCACTCTCTCACTCTCTCTCTCTCTGTCTCTGTCTCTGTCTCTCTCTCTCTCTCTCTCTCTCTCTCTCTGTCTCTCTCTCTCTCTCTCTCTCTCTCTCTTTCTCTCTCTCTCTCTCTCTCTGTCTCTCTCTCTCTCTCGCTCGCGCTAGCTCTCTCTCTCTCGCTCTCTCGCTCGCTCTCTCACTCTCTCTCTCTCTCTCTCTCTCTCTCTCTCTCTCTCTCTCTCTCTCTCTCTCTCTCTCTCCCTCTCACTCTCCCTCTCTCTCTGTCTCTCTCTCCCTCTCTCTCTCTCTCTCTCTCTCTCTCTGTCTCTCTGTCTCTCCCTCTCTTTCTCTCTCTCAAGATTCAAAGGAGCTTTATTGGCATGACAAAAGAAAATTTACATTGCCAAAGCACAAGATTAAATATAAACATGCACCAATACAGATTAAGATAAAAAATAAGATAGAATAAAATTTAAAGTCTATAAGTAAAAATATATATATAAACATCTCAATATAAACAGAAAAAGAGTTTTAATTAAAGTTCTCAATGAGGGTGATAGTGTCAGTTTGTGTGTGTTGTCCTGTCAGTGTTGTTTTGTGTTGTGCTGCTTGTTCTTTGCTCGTGGCAGGACTTGACATATCTTGAGCAGGTTTGAGCTTCTTGAGTTTTCTCCCAGTATGTATGAGATCTTGTCCTTTTGTTGAAACTGGTCGAAGTCTTTGTGTAAGTTTGTAAACTGAGGGAAGAATGTTTCTCTGATGTGTGTGTAGTTGGGACAGGAGAGGAGAAAGTGCAGCTCTGTTTCCACTTGATTGTGTGTGCAGTGTGGACACAGTCGCTCTTCTCTCGGTGTCCATGTGTGTCTGTGTCTGCCCGTCTCTACAGTGAGCTGCTGATCACTGAGTCTTTACATGCTCAACACTTTTCTTAGTTTAGGATCTGATACGCTTGTGAGGTATTCTGACACTTTATATTCTCTCTTTAGTGACACATAGCATTCCAGTTTACTTTGCTGAGCTGTTGCTTCTGTCCAGTGTTTGAGATATTTCTCTTTTTGTCTTTTGATCATTTGGTTTAGTCTGGCTGGGGTTTGGGGTTGTCTTGGGCATGTTTGGGGTTGTAGAGTTAGTTGTGAGATCAGTTGGATGAAGGGGTTTCTCTCTGGGCTCAGCTCTTGATGTCTTAAGGCTTTGTGATGGATTGTGTCTGTGTCGCTGTTCTTAAGGTGCGTGTAGAATTTTAAAGCTCTTTTTTGTATTTTAATGATTAGAGGATACAGTCCTAATTCTGCTCTGCAGGCGTTGTTTGGAGTTTTTCTCTGTACCCGTAGAATGTTTTTACACATTTCTGTTTGCAGAATCTCTATTGGGTGTTTGTCCCATCTGCTGAACTCTTGGTTGGCGAGAGGACCCCAAACCTCACTTCCATACAGCGCCATCGGTTCTATAATTGATTGTATTATTTTCAGCCAGATTACGGTTGGGATGTCAACCGTAATCTCTCTCTCTTTTTCTTACTCTCTGTCTCTCTCTCTCTTTCTCTGTATGTGTGTGTGTGTTGTGAACCACACATGTCATGTGATTGACTGGTTTCCTGTCAGAGTGTCTGTACTGGGACTAATCCTCCTCATCCTCCATCTCTCTGTGAGTGACAGGAGCAGTCCAGTCTCTGGAGAGAAAAACACAACTTGACAGCAGTTTTCAAACACATCCTGTATCCAGAGAAGAGGACTTGACCGCCTGAATTAAACCTATGACCAGTGCTGGGTGTAACTAGTTACTATGTAATGAAAAAGTAAAGTACTCCAGAAAAGTAAAGTAGGGGATTACTCTTATTTATTTATTTATTTATTTATTTTGACAGTTACTTCTAATGTAATTGAGCATTAATAAATTGTTAAATTGTTTAATGTATATAATAGTGAAATGACATCAAAATTCAAAGTCTAACTTTAAAAAATGTGCTTTAATGTATAATTATCATATTTGTAACACTTTGGTCAGTTAATAATAGTGCTTCATGTAGTTATTTATTATATATTTGAATGAATTAAAAGAGTCGCTTCATGTGTATCCTTGAATCACTGAACTAATTAAGGTTGATGTAGGATATAGAAAGTCATTAGTAATAAGTCATTAAATACTTTTTGGAGAGAGTCATTTGTGTAGTAATCTAATTAAACTATTGAATATGTAGCATGCATGTGGACATGAAATATTGTGGTTACCTGTGAAAATCATCAGAGAGTTGTTAAGGTTTTTCTGATGAACTAGATTTAAATATAAAGATAGATATAAATATAAAATAACAAAGTCTGATTTATATAAATATTGTTTAGAAGTGAAGACTTTGAGTGCCATTAAACAGCAGGTTTGAATCTTCCTCAGCCAGCCGTTTAGTCCAGAACTCAGATTCTGTCACGGTTCTCTGCAGAAACCATTAGAGCACATTAAAGGTCTGCCGTGTCTCCACCACTGAACTGAGATCTTCATCCCATTTAAAGAACCACAGGAAGATTATCATCATTCTTATGAAGTTTCTAAACCTCATCATAGCAGCAGCATTAAAAAGAAATCAATGCATGTTGCAAAAATCACTAATTGATCTTAGCAATAAAAACACACTGACAAGCTTCTTATATTTGTGCACAGTAGCCCACTGTGTAAACCACAAATCACCAAACATATTTATTATTTATTTATATCTTTTGCTTTAGTGTGTCAGTGAAACAAACCCCATGTATGTATTTTTGCAGTTTTGCATTTTAATCAAGTGAGATCTTTGTGTAAATATCAGCAACACAAAGTCTCTACACTACCACAAGGTGGCGCAAGTTTCCCGGGATGGATTCACATCTCCTGTGCGTGTGTGTGCGTGTGTGTGAGTGTGCGTGTGTGTGTGTGTGTGTGTGTGTGTGTGTGTGTATGTGTGAGTGTGTGTGTGTGTGTGTGTGTGTATGTGTGTGTGTGTGTGTGTGTGTATGTGTGAGTGTGTGTGTGTGTGAGTGTGCGTGTGTGTGTGTGTGTGTGTGTGTATGTGTGAGTGTGTGTGTGTGTGAGTGTGCGTGTGTGTGTGTGTGTGTGTGTGTGTGTGTATGTGTGAGTGTGTGTGTGTGTGTGTGTGTGTGTGTGTGTGTATGTGTGAGTGTGTATGTGTGAGTGTGTGTGTGTGTGTGTGTGTGTGTGTGTGTGTGTATGGATATGTTGACAGGTTTACACGTTGGGAAGCGAGATTAAAGTTTTCCTTTGGGGTCTTATTGGAGACTCCAGGTGCAGGTAATCTATTTAAATCAAACAGACTGAAGCTTTGATTCCACACAGACACCTCGCAGGGATTCTTTAAAGCCGTGTGACTTCTGAGGCAGAAACATTCTGAGCTTTCATTTAACCTGAAGGTAATAAAGAACTGAAGGATGAGAACTCAAACAAACTCACTCTCTGTTTCTCTCGCTGCTAAGAATGACTCGTGATAGTTTGTTGTTTTGAGGGATCAGACAGTCTGAAACATTTGTAGAAGTTATCAAACAAACCTGCCGGATGCAAATAAAGAACATCAATCACTGTCAGTCATGAGCTGCAAACACACAACAACACACATCTGATGAACTGTCATATTTGCTGGTTGAGTTTTTAATGCAATGACATTACAACACTTTTTAACAATATTTTGTGTGGTTTATGGCCCCTGTATGTTTGTGTGTTTTAGGGTGTGTTGTGATGTGAAGGCTTCGTTCAGCTGTTGTGAGGATTTGTGCCCGACCGACCCAAGACTGATTTAATGTAATGACTCTCGTGTCCCGCGCTTCAACTCCCTGAGCCGGACATAAAGCCCTGCGCTTGTTCTCCACTTAATAAAATCCCCTGCAAATCCCAGCGGGAAATCATTGTCCCAGCCTTCAGCCAATCAGCTCACAGGCCGTTTAGGTGACATGACTTAACCTTTGGACTCAGAGACATGAAACATAAAAAAGAAACAAATAAAAGCAACGATGTAGAAAAATCCTGATAGAAATCTCCTCGTACTCATCGGTTGATCGCCGGTGACATCAAATCGCTCTCGGCAAAGATCCCATATGTCGCTGTTCATGCCTCAAGGTGCAAAGCCCAATCTGAAAATGAAAAACAACAGACTGTTCCTGTTATGAGCTCCTCACTACACTGTTAAAGCTTGCTTTGAACAAAAGAGTCTGTGAAAAGAATGAATGTTAATGTGACAGATAAATGACATACACACGTCTCTGTGACTATAGCTCATACTGTACTTCTACACATCAGTCATCCAGAACACCCTAACAACCGCCTTGACAACCAACCACAGCACTATAGAAACACACTACAAATGATTCAGATTTCTGTGTCTGTTAATGTCCAGACATGATGAGATGACATCAGATATGATGATGCTCATCAGTAGTGTGACATATATTAAACATCAGCAGAACATTCTCGTGTTTCATCCTTCAGCGTTCGCTCATGCCAGCAGCCGATCATCAGAAACCTGAGCTGCACTCCTCACTGTACACTGAATAAAAATAAACCAGCAGAAATTCACCATCAGACAACAGAACCACTCTGATTTACCACCAGAGATTATGAACAACTCACAACCCGTCTCACTGTCCACAGACCTGTCTCACTGTCCACGGATCTGTCTCACTGTCCACTGGTCTGTCTCACTGTCCACTGGTCTGTCTCACTGTCCACTGATCTGTCTCACTGTCCACTGGTCTGTCTCACTGTCCACTGATCTGTCTCACTGTCCACTGGTCTGTCTCACTGTCCACTGATCTGTCTCACTGTCCACGGATTTGTCTCACCGTCCACTGATCTGTCTTACCGTCCACTGATCTGTCTCACTGTCCACTGATCTGTCTTACTGTCCACTGACCTGTCTCAATGTCCACAGATCTGTCTCACTGTCCACTGACCTGTCTCACTGTCCACAAATCTGTCTCACTGTCCACGGATCTTTAACACTGTCCACAGATCTGTCTCACTGTCCACGGATCTTTAACACTGTCCACAGATCTGTCTCACTGTCCACGGATCTTTAACACTGTCCACAGATCTGTCTCACTGTCCACTGATCTGTCTTTTCCGTTTCTGCCCCAACAATAATTCTGTGGATCTGAGACAAAGGAACTTAATTCTAATAATTATGTGTAGAGACAGAGAGCATCATTCTTTTGATCTCCTCTGGACTGCGTGGGATATATACAATAGATATTCTCCATGAGATGATGTGATGTGAAAGTGTTCTGTTGCCCATGGTTATACCTTACAGCACATCTCACAAAGACAACCTGTTTAGAGAGAGATGAAGGGGTAAAGAACCTGCTGTGAATATCCACAGACAACATTGAATTAGTTACAACCATGTCATTTTACCGTAATAGCATTAGTATATTCTTCAGAATATCAAGCCTCAGGCATCGGGACTATTACAGTAAAACATACTAATGTAAGTGTTTTTATTATATTAGAACAGAAAATCTGTTGCTTACCATAAACATTATGTCATGATTCCACCTCACCTTGTCAGGTATTTCTTGGTTTTGAGGTGGAATCATACAGGATCCTCTGTTTCATGTGGGAGAGAGACGATTTCTTCTCTCTCAAGTCTGCGTCATCGTTCCTACCCTCCTGTTTCCTAGTTTGTGTTAATTAGCTTCCCCTTAGTGTTTAATCCCTATCACCTGGTCCTATTATTTATCCTTTGTCTGTTTCCCCTATAAAGAGTCCTCATGTTTCATTGTCTGGTGTGCGTTCATTGTAAGTAGTACGTTCATTGTTTGATGTTTCAGATCGGTGCATGTTGCTGTTCTTGAAAAAGAATTTCTTGTCTTGCCTTGTTCCTGCTATCACCGTCGAGTTCCTAGTAAGTTTAGTTGAGTGTTGTTTCAAGTGTTTGTTTTGTAGTTTAGTTAGTCCCTGTTCTTGTTTTGTTTAAATATATAACTGTCTTGTTTTCCCCCTCGTGGGTTTTGTTTTGTCCTTTTTGTCCTTTGTAAAAATAAATATCCGTTCACCCAATCCATCATCTCGTCTTGTCCTATCCCTGCCTGCAATTGGGTTCGATCCTCCTTGAGAGTTTCATAACACATTAATGTTTATCATTATCTGGAAAGATGGAGCAGGTTGTAAAAAACAAACATGTTTATTAATCAAGTACAGGATGAATGTACTCTTGACTTAATATAATATATTTGACATAAGACCGTGTCATTTGTTGGCATGAATAAGACTCAATGTGAAGCAGACTTCATAGGAACAGTAAAACTCTGGCTATGATATCACACAACAGTGAGTTTAGAATGTGAGCAAACACAGAGGCACTTTACACCCCGACAGAAGAAATCTTCACCTCAGGAGACCATCGATTCATCTGCCCCTTCTGTTTCATTCACCATCCCTCTCTCTCTCTCTCTCTCTCTCTCTCTCTCTTTCCACATTTCCACATGCAGGTGAAGTAACCGGCCGAGCGGACAGAAGACTTCTCTGGCCATCAGTTTCCACTGTTAGACGCTCTGACTTTTTGAGCACCTGTGCTCAGTTTTTATCCCTGTGGCTTCTCTCAGGGAAGCTTGACAGCGTCATTCCCTGTGGGCTTCTCTTCGAGTAAACTCCATCCTGCTTACAAAACACACACACCACGCAAACACACACACACGCATGCAAACATACGCATACGCACACGCACACACAAACAATCACACAGTGATGCTGTGCTGCTCCATCAGGCCGGCAAACATTGCGTCGTGCATCACCAGAGACATGAACACATCAAATCTGTGTGAAACTCATCAATGTTCAGCGCTGTTTACATCACAGTGACACTCGTCATTCATTCATTTATGCTTTAAACTTCATGTACAGTGACCGGCTGGACTACATTTACATTTATCATTCAGCAGATGCTGAGAGGACATCGATAAAAGGATTCATCACAGAGATGTGATAACACGAGAGTGTAATGAAAAAGTGTTAATGAGAGAGAGAAATGACTGTAATAGAGTGAGCATTGAAGTCCTGTGGATGAATATTTGTCTCTTTCATTATTCTGTGAGCAGTAGAGAGACTGAGGGACTGTGGTGTGTTTATGACCGTGTGAATCTCAGAGGACTGATGTTCTAAACACCAAGCCTGCAGCGAGACACCAGGATCTGATATCTGTCTGATATGATGCCTCATCGATCCGCACGATTCTTTAGCGCTCTGCCTGTTTTCCGCTTTTTATAGAAAGCAAAGTGTCACACTCCCAGAAAGTAATGAGCGGAGGTAAATCACAAAGAGAACAGTCTGAGGCTTAGCTGTCTCTCAATTTTCTCATCGCCGCTGCGTTCACCTCACGTTATTAGAGTGAAATGAGGAAGATTCTCAAAAGGAATTCATCAGCTGTGGAGAGCAGGGAAAAGCATCTTTCTCAGTGGAGATGACACGCTCTGCCATCATCACAATATACAAAAGTGGTTCTAAAGCACTTTGTGCTATTTGATTTTCCGTTACACTTCAATGTCGGTTCTAGCAGAGGAATGAGGAACAAATGATTCAGATGTAAACAAAGAATTGTTGATTATTTTGCCAAAATAAACTGAGCGCCAAGTTACAATGAGGTTTGATTTATTTATAAATTCAGTGATAAGGTTGATATCAACATCACAAATTCCCATTGAATTTATTTGTTTCGTAATTGTCCGAAGATGAATGTTTAGAAGAATGAAAAACCTTAAAGAGGTTATAAAGCTGCCAGCAAATGTCTGAATTGTATCTCAACCTGAATTTTTTATAATTGAATGATTCACCCAGCTTCATAATACTGATCTCACGGTACGATTTGTCCACGGTTTATTTTTAGAGAATGAATTGAGAAAATGAGAAATGAACAACTATTTATAATTTCTCAAAAGATGCATACATGTATTTTACGTCCAATAACAAAACTAAACTGCAATTTTAAAACAACTTCCAAATCAAATAAAAAATGAATGATACAAAAGTCTGTTTTAAAAAACTAAGACTCTGTCTGTGCTTTTCTTGGATTTTTTTACATTTAAGAAATATCCGCACATCCACGTCTTCCATGTTTGCAGAAACACGGCGGTCCCTGCTGTTCAAAACATATATTGCGATTCAGGTAACATCTCAACCGGCCTGAATCCTCACATATTGAAATCGATTCTAGCGGCTCCCGGTGAATCTTTACATCCATACAAAGAAACAAAGAATTGTATTTTGTATAAAGAAAACGCAGCCTTTCTGAACATCATTCACAAGAAAAAAAGAAGTCCGTTCTGATGCATCCAAACTCCACACTAATGCATTATTGAAGAACTCACCTGTCGAAAATGAGAATAAATGATTCCAGTCCCAGCATCTGTACAGCCCATCCGTCAACTGACTGTGTGTACACATCCGTCTGGATCAATACTGAATCAAAACATACAGCAACATATAGTGAAGGTGTGATGGATGAGATGCAAACCAAGACTTTAATGCAGATCAAACATCCTTTACATAAAACAGTAACGCTTTAATAAATAGACGTGTCAACCGGTACTTAAGTATATAAAAAATCTCAATTTCTAAGCTGGGTTCATATCGACATCCTCTGGTCTTGAGGGAGTTTGTACACAAATGAAAGGGCTGTGACACGACTCTTGTGGTGTACTTTAATCCTCACTTTTATTCCTTCATCTCCAGTGAGATGGTGTGGTGTTATGGAGGAGAGTGAGCGGTCATTTAGAAAGAACCGGAGCGTCTAATGGAGCACTTTAAAGACACATGCACTATAGTCATTTACTCACAGCCACCAGATCAATACAGACGCACAGGTTGAAATCTTTCCTCCCTCTCTCTCTCTCTCTCTCACTCTGTTATCCGTCTGATCTTATAACAGAAATAGATTTGTCTTTTGTCTTGAGATCAGTTTTCATCGGTTGACATTCTATAATAACAACCACTGCCTTTTATCAATAGACATTAGTCTGCTGTAATATCACTAATGCATGTGATGGAAGGCTTTAATGAATCTTTCCAGGCTTCAGACGCACATTAACACCGTCCTCTCTGTGCTACCACACATTTACTGAATTATTCATGTGGGACTCACTGCCGCTCATCTGAGACCTAAATCTCTATGCACTTACATTCAACTCCCCACATACACCTGATCGTCTTATCATAACGAAAAAACACACAAACATACTGTACTGGAGAAAAATCACCAGGATGTCAAACCTCAAATTATTCCTCCTTTAGACATCACTGAGATTAAACAGAGAGCAGATGTTTAAGTCTCACATTGCGAAAAATGACATTCGTACTTGTCTGTTTTGTAGAAAAATATCTAAACATTCTTAAATCAAGATGCACTTTTTAGACAAGAAAAGTGACCAAAGATGTTAAGACTCTTTTTAGAGAGACAAATATAAGAATTAAGTAAGTTTTGGTCAAATTAAGCAAAAAAATCTGCCAATGGGGTGATAAAAATAAACTTCAATTAGATACTTGAGAAAAAGGTCAAAGCAAATTCAAGAGTATTTTTCTCACCCCGTTGGGAGATTTTTTTGCTTAATTTTACCCTAAACGTACTTAATTCTTATATCATTTGTCATTAAACAAGACTAAATATCTTTGCTCAGTTTTCTTGTCGAGTAATTGGATATTGATTTAAGAAGTTTGAGATATTTTTACTGAAAACAAGACAAAAATGCGTAGTCAGAATGTCACTTTTTGCAGTGCATGTGTGTCTCAGATATTTCTCCTGAGGAAAGAGTCAGAAGAGATCATTGATGTGTCAAACCGAGCTCAGATTTGTCAAGTCTGCAATGAAAAGTCAATATTATTGAAGATCTCGGTAACACCTTACATTAAGGTGGCCTTAAGAAGCATTTATAAAGATCTTCATTAATTATTAATACGTCATTTACAAATGCGTTATAAAACTATTATAACTGCATGAATAAAACGGGAGATTCTAACGAAAAACAAGAGGCAATGAACGCACTTGACGTCTTTTTTAGTAAAAAGAAAAGCTGGCAGTGTTTGTGCATGAAGCACAAGGATTCATTTATGCAGAGTAACAGAAATCTATTTGAAAACCAACCACATATTTTAAAAATACAATTTCTCGCTAGAAATGCAATCGAAAGTTATTAAAGGTGAAAAAATAAACTTTAATTCATATGGAAATATGCTCAAAGAAACGCTTCGGCCGCCATTCTATTTTTTTAGAGAAGGATCCTGCTCGACCAATCACCTTCCTCGTATGTTGTTATGGAAACGACAGGTCTCGCTACTTGCTTGTCATTGGTCAGTTGTCATAAAAGATGTTTGATGTAGGGTGTTTTTTTTTAGAAAAGTTGAACTTTTTTAACTCAAAAATGCACTCGGAGCTGCAAGAAAGACGCCGGGGGTGGCGTTTAAAAAGCGCTCGTGACTTTTTGACTCCATAGGATTATAATTCAACACAAACGCTGGCAGCGTCAAGTGTGAACACAGCCTAACATCCTACAACCTCCAGTCAGCCCATTTCGCAAAAAAAAGATAAGAAGGAATTTGCTCTTGAGTCAAATAAATAATGAATAAATGCATTTTTTAAACGTTTATAACACGTGAGTTAAAAATGACTCACTATTTGGCCGGTATTTTGTTACAATCCATCTTTTTATTCATGCAGTTATAACTACTTTATAATGCATTTACAAATGCTTTATGAAAGGTAGCTTAATATAAAGTGTTACCAGGATCTCAATATCAACTCATTTCTCAAACCATATGATCTGACCTCTACAATCTACATTAATTTACACCTCCAGACTCTTTATGTGTTTACACAATAACAGACTCATTTCATTTTATTTTACTTTTTAGAGAAACATCTGAGACTGAGGCGATACATAAATGAGACCTGAGAAACCAAACATCAACTCTCCTCTGGTTTGCTGTGACGTCTGCTGTATTAAATTCACGACTTCTGTCTGGCAGAATGAAATGATTAATATCCAAACAACAAACCTGTGTCGTCACAAATGTAGAAAAGTCGATGTGTTTGTATGTGGTGCATTTATATTCCACACACGAGTTTTCACGCTGCATTTGTTTCTGCTTGATGACTTGTTGTTTTATAATAAACACATGCGAGCACATGTACAAGAGCTCCTCAAGCAGAACAACATTAACATTCACAACATGCAGCACAAAACCCATTTACCTTTGTTTTCCATCAATTCTAACAATAGCCGCTTGTCCTTTTCCCCGCTGTGTACATAAACAGTCCAAAGAAGCAATTAATAACCGCGATACAGAGAAAATACTCACTGTGTAATATCTTCTGCCATCCAAAGGTTAAAGTGACACCAGGAAGAACACTTTCAAATGAACAGACATGAATAATTACAGCATGTTTCAAGGTGACATTTCACATGAATCTCAATGGAGACGGTGAACACGAGAAGTCAATAAAGGGGAATGAGGAGGTGAATTTCAGGGATTTTATTAGATTTAGATATCTGAGGGACAAAACAAACCTGCAAATGTGAATACATTTATCTGAACACCTTCACAGAAACAACCACGCCAAACACCCTGACAACCATCATTGGATGGTGAATTTACAGAAAGAGTTTTGAAAAGAAGTAGGCTACACTTCAAGTGCATTTTATCAAACATACTATGTGCAGAGTTTATTTCCAAAATGAGATAACTCTCTAATGTTTCAAAAATCATGTTTTTTTATTGTGTATTACAATAACATCAGTCAAACTTCAGTTGGTTTGTTTAGATTTTAGCTATAAGAACTCAGCTAGCTAACAAAACAGTCACACTAAAACACATTAAAAACATAATAACACAATAAGAAACATGATTTTTGAAAAATGTCTCAAATCTCTTTTTGGAAACAAACTCTTCACATATACAATATTATAAGTGTGTCAACTTTATGTTGTATACTAATATTAGTGTACTTTCCTACTACTAATTGAAATTAGCACACTTCTGGTTCATAAAAGTATATTTTGAAGTGTTGTTAATCTATATTTTTAGAACTGTGGCACATTGTCAGATGATAGCACACTTTGAAGTAAATAGTTTAGGCAAGTTTTCTTCAAAGTCACAGTGAAATTAAAAATGAAAATTATGAAATGTTGCAGCATTTATAGTAAATAGCTTTTCTATGTGGGTCATTCTCTTTTTAAAGTTTATGTACTCTCATAATCTTCAGTTAAAATCTGATGATGCACTTCCGCCCTGATCTATCTCAAATGATGTAAATTAGACGGCTTGGGCGGAGCATCCGTTAACTCCTCCCCTTCAGCTGTAAGTCTGCTGACAGCTTTATTTCAAAATCAATTCAAAAGCTGTTTTTACACATCCAATCAAATCACGGTGCAAAATGGAAGCCACGCCCACTTATTTTTTCCATTGACATTCCTTTTAAATCAACCATTACCATAGAATGAAACGGTAGTCAAAGGTGCCCGAGAACTCTTTGTTTCCTCCATGCTTCAAAATATCTCATTATGTGATCAACAGATCAAAAAAATGTTTTTCCCATTTGGTAGTGGATGATACCACAGAACTGAAAATTGCCATTATTCTTCCAAATATCTTTCTCTGTGTTCATCGGAACAAAGAAGTGTAAACCGATTTTTGGATGAAGTATCCCTTAAAAGTGATCTTGTATTAAATGACGTTAATCTTCATCTAAAGAGGCAAAGCAGATGAATGAGTTGTGTTTTTACTGTAGATCTGCTGTTTTTCATCTCTCTTTCAGTCATGAGGGATTTCACGTTCCCTACACACACTGCTCGTGTTGCTGTTTGTTAAGCTCAGCAGAACTCCTCTGTGAATCTGTGTCTCCGGTGTGGAATGAGGTTTTTCTTTAGCTCTCGAGCAGAAACACAGCATGCATCTTTTACTGAAACGCTTCAGTTCATCTCAACATCTCATCCGGCCGACCGTCCGCCTTTTCATCCCATATGAAGGGCACTTCATGTGATGCAATCCCTTTCTAGGACGGCTGAAGAAAGAACTCAGCGTGAGGGCTGTTTGTTTGTTTGCTGAAGAGCAGCAGTTCAAGTGCTCACCTGAAAATAATCTGAAACCAGCAGCACATCTGCGACTATAAAAAAGAAGCAACCATGATGTCACCTTCATGTGTCTGTGACATTCAGCTCTCTGTTTCACGTTATCACCCGTCAGGCAGAAGTTTCATCACAACAACACAATGTGCTGCTCGCTCATCTAAACTCTGAGCTTCTAGTTATTTAAATCAGTTTTGTGCAGTGCACTCTTTAAATATTTCATGCCTGTTTTTGTCTACACTGCAAAAAATGACATTCTTACGAAACATTTTTAAATCAAGATGCACTTTCTTGACAAGAAAAGTGACCTTAGATGTTTAGTCTCTTTTTAAGGAGAAAAATATAAGAATTAAGTAAGTTTTGGTCAAAGCTAAAAAATTGCCAATGGGGTGAGAAAAATAATCTTAAAAAAAAGTATTTTTCTCACCCCATTGGCAGATTTTTTGCTGAATTTGACCATAAAGTTACTTAATTCTAAGAATTAAATTCTGTCATTCAAACTAACCTTCAAACATCAGAATGTTCAGCTCTGTGTCTGTCCGAGCTTTTGCTGATTGACCTGTAAAGATGTATTATAGAAGAGAGAGACAGCTGTTCTCAGTGTTAATGACTTTGACGTCGTCTCACGGGATAAACAAAGATGTTTAATTGATATCATGATCAGAAGACAGTCGTGAAGGTCACAGAGGTGTCAATGATGAATTCTGTGATGAATTAAAGACATTATATAGGGTGATATCAGACACGAAGTCCAACAAATAAAGACCGACAAAGTCCTGTTTGTGATTCAGAGTTTGTTGAGGCACGAGCTTAAAAAGAGAGGAAAGAACCTCCTGCTGCTTGACTGATGTGAGTCCTGGAGATCTGTTGTGTGTTCACACTTCTGAAAATAAAACACACGCAGGGTCAAGAAGTGCAACACACCTGTGACATGAAAATAGATGGATTACTAGCTGGTCACGTTCATGAAAAGTTTCATAAAAACCTTTCAGAGAGTTTGAATCTTTCAGGCGACCGCGGGTCTCAGCGGGAGTTAAAGTTCAGGAAAACACATCTCTGGAGATCGCCGGCCGTCACGGTTCACAGGCCTCAGAATGTCTCATCATCACTGCCATCTGAAGATTGAAGTGAGCTCCAGCCGAGCCTGAAATGAACACTGAACGAGCTAAAAATCATGTCTGGAGCCTCACGTCAGCTATTAAACATCAATCTGTGTGAAGATCTCAGAAGGTCGATGACATCTCTGTCGTATGATCTTCATCACATAATCAGATATAAATTCTCTACTACATAGAGTCAAAGACGTAAATGAGTTCCATGATAACATGAATATGTTTTTCACAATGCATTGATTGATTTATATCTGTCAGAACACTCATCACATCTTACCTGTGAGAAACACTTCAAAACACTCATAATACATCTTTTATCTCTCTCTCTCTCTCTCTCTCTCTCTCTAACTCTCTCTCTCTCATTCTCTCTCTCATGTTCTTATTCTGACTTAAAGCCCTGCAGGAACATAAGTGTCAGTCACTCAAATGTTTTTCAAACACAAAGAAATCTTTGAGAGAAACTGACCTTCTTGAGCTAATAGTTATAGAGAAAAATCTCCCGCTGACGGCGTTACTCTCTCTCTCTCTCTCTCTCTCTCTCTCTTTATTCAATGCTGCTTGAACACAAGTGTATGTCATAGAGGTTTATAAACGCTCATGTGTCACCAGCTTTACACCCAAGTACAGCACTATTGAAACCAACAGCATCCAAAGAGTTATATTTAAATGAACGACTAAAGGTTCAAACTGAAGAGGTGTGTTTGTGTTTCATCCAGACATGATGAAAATAAAACCTCCTCACGTCTCATTTCAACAGAGCTTTATCTTATTCACATGAACACATGATTTGGTTTTACACAAAACTTGTAAAGCCTCCAGAATGTGAAGAAACAAAGAATATAAGCTGTGATGTAACGATTCCCTCAGATCACGATGTGATTCACGACTCTGATCTTACGATTTAAACATTCTTTTTTAACAGAATGAGTCGAGGAAAATTAAAAAAGAACTAATTCCCTTTTATTATTTCCCCCTAATGCTGCACAATTCTTTGTAAAATAATTATATATTCTATGTCAAGTTTGCAATTTTAAAACAAATTCCAAATAAAATAAAAAATGAATAATACAAAATTCTCTTTAATATTAAGAAACTAAGACTTTGTTTGTGCTTTTCTTACTTTTGCTATTTTAAGAAATATCAGCATATCCACGTTTTGCAAGTTTGTAAAAAAAACAACGGCCTCTGCTGTTCAAAGCATGGTCTGTTTTATCACATCTCATTTTTTACATTTGACATTTTTATGCATTTGGCAGACACTTTTATCCAAAGTGACTTACATTGCATTATTCTATACATTTATATATAGGGATGTGCAATCCCCTGGGATCGACCCACAACCTTGCGTTGCTAACGCAATGATCTTACCACTGAACTACATGAAAGCTCAACCAGCTCAACCCACTTAAATCGTCACATAGGCTATTATAATCGGTTTTCAACTGGCTCACGGTGAATCGTTACATCCATAAAATATCACACAAGACATTTCACATAAACCTGCATCTAAATGAAACATATTAAACACAAACAAACCGTGTTGGGTCACATCAGACACTGGGTTCAATAAACTGAAGTTTCTGTGCGGCTGTGGACTGGACACAGTGATTTATTCACTCCAGATTAACTCTGTGACCTCTTGAATCATGACATCACATCAGACACTAAACATCGATTCTGTCATCTAAAAGCTTCATTCATATAATAAAGCTGAATGTGTGACGCTGGATTCAAAGAAAAACCCATCAGACAGATCCAATGGTATTGATCTGATACACACTGACATATAAAGTATCATAAAATATATTGTTCAGTCATTCTTAATACACATTATCCATCACAGACCATCATCAGCAGCATAACATCAACATTCATTCAGACAGAACATCAGTTAGTCACGTTTGTGTGTTTGTGACGTTTGTGTGTTTGTGTCTCACACGAGAGCATTAACACAAACACTCGTCCTGAAATGATCATTAATCACTTGATTCAATACAGAAGAGATGTTCTGCTTTAAATCTGTGTGAGCAGAAACTGATTCAAATGTGTCATACTCGCATATTGCAAAGTATACATCACAATACACACCTCAAACATCAATGTTCTTCTGCAGTGTCCACGCACACAACTTTGTTTGACATCTTAAGTTTAGTCAACAGAACTTATCTCTCAGTTTCTCTTGAAATCAGAAGCTTTTGTTTACTGGATGTGGAATTCAATATATATAATTACATGAGCTTCAGATTTTGCAACTTTCATTTTATCCTTCAGTTTCCATTAATCCACCCACTCTCTCTCTCTCTCTCTCTCTCTCTCTCTCTCCTTTATAACCATATTACCCCTCCACACACCAAGTGTTCAGATAGATAATACCTTACTCTTCATTTTATTCCCTCTCTCTCTCTCTCTCTCTCTCTCTCATTTTTTATTGCCTCCCAGTAACAACAGCAGCACCGATCTCTCATATCTCACTCTTGCCAATCTTTATTTATTTTCGTCTCAGTTCTTTTGGCTTCACACACACAAACTCTTTTAACAGAGAGTTTTCTGAGCTTTTGATTCTCTGGAGTGTGAAACAGATTGTGGCATTATCAGAACTATGTTCATTTTTCTGCTGTAACTAAGATTCTAAAGATGTTTTTAAAACAAAAGAAATGCTGAAGGTCATATTTGTCGATGAACGCAAATGACTCAAGTACATAAATCTATTTTCAGTGTGTGACAACAGCATCCACTTTGGACCTTACAGGCATGAATACAATACACAACTTTTAAAATCTGAACAGGTTTTTCTTTAAAACAAGACATCACACACTTGCAGACGTGTTGAATGAAGGGGTGCACGTTGTACCGGTGCTACAGCATTGCGATGCTAAAGCTACAAGTTCATAGTGCATGTGCATTAATGTTCATTTGAACAATTTCATCTGTTTTGAACGACTCGGACGAGAGAATGTTTAAGTGAGTCATTCATCCAAACGCTTGCTTCGTTCTTTAATGAATCAACGATATCACTAAATGTGTTTAATTCGCCTACTATCTTGTATACAGTGCACTATATCGGGTGTCTGCCATTTTGTAGTGTTGTCCGAATTCTGAGTAAACAACACATTCCATACATTTGGTCACTACTTTTTATCCACAATGCATTCTGATTTTGAGTGTACATCCGATGTACATTCGCTCACTCAAATTTCCAATGATACCATTCGAATCAACTTTCTGATTAGAATCAGTTGGAGGAGAGTGACCGATGATGCCACAAGTGTACGTTTATACACTTGTGTTTGTTCTTGTTGACAGTTATTTTCTACTTTTTGAGAATAAACAGATTAAACATGTTTCATCTAGATCTGTTTATTAAGGAATTTTGGTCCATTTTGTAGATTTCAATTGAGAACATGATAAAAAGTGTTGTAATACTACTAGATATCGTGATATTTCATAAGGTATAGTATCGTAAGATATGTTTACTGTACCGTGAGAACCGTTATTCAAAGTTTGCAGAGAAAAACCGGGCATCACACACTACGTGATAAAATCTCCAGACTAAAATTTTTTTAAAAAAGTCTTAAAGTGTGTTCCAGCCTTAAGGGGCGATTTCCTGGACAGTCCCAGACTAACTTAAATGATTAAGGTGTCTTTGTCTAAAACAACTTACGTTAACTTTAAACATATCGATGCAATTATTTCTGTGTCAAGACAGTGATGCTTTTGTAAAGTATGTTTTTAAAAACGACTTAAATTACCTACATTAACTAAGGCAGGGGTTTTCAACTGGTTCTCTGCCAGGGACCACCATTCTGATGAACAAGTAATCGGCAGCCCACTATTGTGTGTGTGTGTATGTTGGGGGGGTACTCCTTACCTGTTAGTGGGATTTCCTGGGGTGGTGACCTCCACTCAGTCTGTCTATTCGTGGTGATATAGTGGTACATAGTGACAGCCTCATATCATTCTCTGGTTCCAGCCTTGCTCTGTAGCCTATACTTGTTCTTTAGATATGATATGAGAAAGTGTCGACGGTTTCATGGTTTCATTTGAAAGCAACGTTGAACACACGAAACACAGTGGTTCCTCCTCTCATGTTTTGTCAGTCGTCACTGTAAATCCATATTTAACATAATCTTCACCGTATTTTCTTTTTCGTTTGCCACTACGTTTCCCTGTTTCCTCCGAAGTTGTAGCTTTTTCTGAAGAGCATGCAGCAGAAGCCTGTCCATCTGTCCTGACACCTGTCACTTTCCTCACTAAAAAGCGATCCATGCTGGACAGCTCCACTCCACTCCAAATTTAAATTCACCTCAATAATGTTTTTCCTTTAATCCGAGATGCTGGTCTATTTCGCGCAAAAAAAGAATGTGTACGTTAGGGACGCAAATGACGTTGGGGACGCAAAACACAACGTTGGCGAAGCATAAGATAGACCTGATAGGTGCAAAGCTAGCCTATCCTGTGTCAGTTTGAATCTCAACTCAAACTCAAATTATTTTAAATATTTTCATTAAAATTTAGTATTCACACCAATGCGCAAATATTCTGGAAATGTTTGGAATAATAAATTATGGAGGAAAAAAAATGATTTTAATAGTGAAATGAGGTAGGCTGTAATGCATGTCACGGACCACATGCAATGCCGCCGCGGACCACCAAGGGGCCGCGGACCACCGGTTGAAAACCCCTGAACTAAGGCATTAGTTACATTTCATGCAGTGTGTAATGTTGGCGTGTTTGATAATAAGCAGTCTGCCAAGTTGTAAATCCGAAGGTGAAAGTTCTGAGCTTGGGAAAAAGGGAGTTGAATCTGAATCACGCAAACGAGTAGTACCTAGTCCGATTCACGAACCGCCGCGGATTTACTATATGTCGGATTTACATATAGTCCCCGCCTACGTTTTGCAAGGACTGCCCAACAGAACCTCGTCTCCAAACACTGTAGCTCGTGAGCCTCATTCACAGTAGACCAATCACAGCGGACTAGACCATCTGACCAATCAGATCAGACTAGACCATCTGACCAATCACATCAGACTAGACCATCTGATCCATCATATCAGACTAGACGATCTGACCAATCACATCATACTAGACCATCTGTCCAATCACATCATACTAGACCATCTGATCAATCACATCAGACTAGACCATCTGTCCAATCACATCATACTAGACCATCTGATCAATCACATCAGACTAGACCATCTGAACAATCACATCATACTAGACCATCTGATCAATCACATCAGACTAGACCATCTGAACAATCACATCATACTAGACCATCTGAACAATCACATCAGACTAGACCATCTGAACAATCACATCAGACTAGACCATCTGAACAATCACATCAGACTAGGCTAGTGGAAAGGAGGGGATTACACAGGTGAATTACAGAACAAATCATATGAGAGTCAGTCAAGAAGTAAGGTAAGAAAAATAGCCTATCATTAAGAAATAATTGGGTTTTTACACCTTCTTTGTACATAAAAATGCTGCTGGAGACTCTATAAACCAAAGTAGGACCTTAAAAATGTCTAGTTATGTACTCTATAAACAAATCCCTGTCTGGGAAACCAACCCAGAGAGTTTGATCATTATGATACGCGAGTCCTGACATCTTGTGTACATAAACACCTGGATTTTCTTTAGTTGATTTTTTTGTTATTCTTCTCACGCAGCACTGAGCAGCTCGACCTGTTTAATATCACTGCCATTTGCAAAACAACTTTCCTTATATGAGCCTCAACAAAAATCTGTCAGAAAGAATGCAGAAGAGAGAGAGAGAGAGAGAGAGAGAGAGAGGAGCATCAGAATGAGATGGTGCAGAGGAGCTTGTTATAGAGAGAGGCAGACAGATGCTGTTGTTATTTGTGTGACACATCAGTGTTGAGCGTGAGACAGGACACGGCCGAGGGCAGAGCTGGGTTTCTCTCTTCAGTGTGAGGTCTTTATACGGATGAATGAAGAGACGTGACCTGATCACAACCAGAACACAAACACACCATCAATCCCTCACATAACACCAGCCAGAAGACCTCTGAGCATCAATCTCTCTCATCAGTCCCAAAATAAAGTTTCCAATTAGATGCAAACACAGCTTTACGGATGCTCAAATCACTTTTATCCTCCAAAACAAACACGGACGTGAAGAACCTCAAACAACTAACGACTCGAGAACTCTACACAGACAAAACCGCATCATGATTACACAAAGATTCTTTTCTGAATGTAACAGCGACTGCTTTATTTTTGAAAGGCATATGTGATATTGACTTGAGACTCGGAATAACCCTCACATCAATATTCATTGATTTCTAACCTCTTTTTCCTTCTTGTGTTCGTCTCTCAGCCTTAAGGGACACATAGAGTGACGGCATTTTAACATCTTTGGAATAAATAATGTGACACGGATCCTTCACATTGACCCAAATGACCCGGAGCGCAGAGACGTCGCTTGGGCTTTTGTGAATAATTCTGCCGCCTGTAAAGAGCTCTGTTGACAAGAGTGACTTACTTACTGCTCTTCAAATTCAAGAGGACGACACCACAAAGCAAAGCCACAGTTGGAACGCGAGCGTCAGTCTGAATACATCAATACAAATGAGTCTTGGAGGAATCAGTGTGAGATGTGTCACCATCCTGAGAGGAGAGAAATAAAATCCCATCAGAACCGCCGGACCATACCAGAGACATCAAATCTGACACAAACGTGCCGTATAGCCGTTACTGCATGAAAAGAGCTGGATCCGGACAAATGCGGGCATGGGAAATCCCAGCTTACCTTCAAGCTTGCCGGATGTTTATGACAGAGTGCTTGTAAAGGTCGGATACATACGTAGATTTCATGAAACAACCAGATGCCTCGTGTCTGTGGATGATTACAGGAATCGGTGGAAGTTCCTGGGAATTGCTGTGAGGTGTGATGGCTGTTTCCTGTAGCTCAGTGGGTAACAACGGCAAGGTCATGGGTTCAACCCCAGGGCTTTGCGGGTACTTACAGACAAAATGTTTAAGAAAATGCAATGTAAGTTGCTTTGGATAAAAGTGTCTACCAAACGCATAAATGAAGGTGTGAAGGCCTTTTGTGTGTTAATGACTCAGTATGAAACGTGGGCATTGCGATAAGTTGAGTTTTATATTCGCCGACCATATGGGTATAAACATTAGCGTTATTATCCACCACACAAATGGTTAGGGCCCCGCAACCTTGGGGGTCCCCTTGTGGCCACAAGCGGTAAAATAATTTGAGACTTGATTTAGACACTCGGATATAAGCAATGAAGCGCATTTATCAAAGCAGCGCTCAAAAACGAAAGAATGCAAAAGAAAATGAATCTAATACTAATTTTACGAATAAAGCAAAACAATGCTATGAAAAGAAGCATGAAAAGAAGAATCTTGCACCTTTTACTTTCTTATCCTCTAGCTAAAAACATTCTGTATTATTCTGAATAAATCAAAGGACATTTTTTCATCCTAAACCCAAGAAGGTTGATTCTTAAAACAAACTGTAGAGAAGTTTGTGCTGTTATGTGATTCAACGTAAAATATGTTTATTTATGTCTCATTTATTCCATGGTCTTGACTTTGCTAAGGGCCCCCGAAATGGTAAACACGCCCCCGGGTGTAAATAATACCTTGGCAAGTTAGCGCTTGGCTACACAGTTCCTTGTGTTGTTGGTGGTGTCCACATTATTGAACAGTTTGTAACGTCCATAGTGTATGATGTTGCTTGAAAACTCTTTGTTACCTAAGCATGTTTGTGTGTATGTATAAAAGCATTTTTAATTCAACGTCACGTAAGCTGTAAGGCGTCTTCCCAATTTTGAAAACTACACAAAAATTGGATCCATAAACTGGGTAAGACTGCTGTTTTTCTTAAATGCTATTTTTATGGGGGTTTTGTGTAATTATTTTAAATGTAATTAATGACACACGACTCTCTTCCAACACAGAATCAATTCACTTCATAATCAAGCATCATGATTCATCTGCTGCAGGAATTTAAGATGACTTTTGTACATGCAGACCCTGAGTGAATAAAAGGTCATCATAAAAATGGTATTGTAATTCTTTTTATGCCCTCAATTTTTATCCTTATTTTAATTTGAACCGTTTCTTTCTCTAATCTGAATTATTTTTCTATTTAGCATGTTTCAGGACTTACTATGAGACATTGCGGAGGAAATATCTTTGTCTCGGCCAGGAAAGTCTAAGCTAAAAGACTCCATAAAGCCAGGGGCTAAAAACCCACAAATGAAAAGACAAGTGTAGAAATTCATCTATGTATTAAGTTTGGTACATCTCTATTAGTTTTTAGGGGTTAACCAAACTACTACTGCTGGAGTCCAGGACCAGTGTCATTCAAATAGATGCAGAGAAAGAAATGTGGCTGCAACGCTTGTAAAAGTGAGGA
The DNA here is from genome assembly GCA_008369825.1 of Triplophysa tibetana. Taxonomy (NCBI): domain Eukaryota; kingdom Metazoa; phylum Chordata; class Actinopteri; order Cypriniformes; family Nemacheilidae; genus Triplophysa; species Triplophysa tibetana. Next base: position 22,094,765 of record CM017907.1, on the reverse strand, counting down.
CATACACATGCTCAACAATCTGCCGTAAATCCATACTCCTCTATTACTATAGTAAAACCATGGTTCATTTTCTCATGTAAGAGATCGTGATCTGTACTAATATTTTGTTTAATATTGCTCTACAGGTCTAGAAGTAAAGATGTTCCCCAAAGACACAGTTCTTACTCACCTCTTCAGAAAGATGATGTGTAGTCCACGTTAACCAAAAGCAAACACTAAACATCAGCATAACTCATATACCGTTTACATCGGACACAAAAGAGCAGATCAAAGTGGAAGATGATCTTATTCAGCCAAAACCATGTTTTTCTTTAATTTTCCCCTTTTTTAATTATGATGTTTGTAAAGGTGCTTTGCAACAATGAAAGCACTATATAAATAACATTTAAATGAATAATGAAAACACAAGAACAGAACACTTAGATTCTTCTGGACATGAAGAAGATGCAGATATAACTTTTATTACACAATTATATCTGTAATCTTTTATCTTATCACACTTTTAATTATACGACTAGATCTTTGACTAAACTGCTTTTAAAAATCCCAAGAGTATATGAAGAGCTAAAAAACTCTTTTTAAAATTGTTCAAAAATCCGTTATTTATTACGTTATCATGTTTTTATTGGGTTAGTTAGCTGTATTTTTTCGTTGAAATTTGTATGTATTATTTTCAAAACAAAACAACTACAGGTTGATTGTAATGCACAATGAAGATATTTTCTTTTAAACTGAGTTCTGGATCCAAGCACTTTGTGCTGCAACTTTGGCCAGGAATCCCTGGAAGAAGAGATGGACATCTCAATGGGACTATTCTGGTGAAATAACCACATAAAAGAAAAATAAATAACAGTGTTGAGTTTAAACTGTAGGAGAAACGATATTGAAACGGTCTAACAGAGGAATAAAATCATGTCAAACATTTGAGTTTGAGGTCATATCATCGGACTTCCACCCAAATAACACAAGTGTTTGTTCAAAGTCACTTTTAGGCTTAATTTCAGACTCATCAGAACACAAGAACACATCTTCCAAACAAAGATCCATGAGAAGCCAGTGTGTGGTGAATGAACCCAGCCAGCGGATATGAGACACGGGGACGCTGAGTAGTTGATTTAAGTGCCAGAAGGGATCTCTGATGGATGAGGTGCTTGTGTTTGATCTGAAGGAGAGAAGCCCACCGGCTCATGGCAAGAGATGGAGGTGGACAGGTGCGGGACTCTCTTTAATTTCATTTAGACAGCTGGAGGAGAAAACCAACCGTTCCACATCAGTAAACATTGGACGGGAAGACGGCACAAAGCCAACGGACAGTTTTATTCATGCGGCGTGACAGCTTGAGGTTACGAGCCAAGATCATGTCAAACTCGTAACACACGTATAATATAATCAGAATAACACCATCACCTCTAATGTTCTCATGTCCACATGTACCAGTTGAAAGTTCCTGAATGCGGCATTAATACAAAATCAATGACACGATGCGATCGCGAGTGCTTGCCAGGCAGTGCCGATCCCAGACATCTGGGGCCCATTGTCATGGTTCAATTTAGATAAACATAACTGTAAACTGTGAGAAATAATAAAACAATTAACACAGCAGTTAAAAAATCTTTTACATGCAAATGCTGTGTTTTAACTAACCAAATGAGTGATAAACAAAAACAAAACATGATAAATATAGTTTCCTCATGAATGGCAAGCATACAAAACACATCAATAATTCTCTAAATGTGACGACACAAAAATGTCATTATTATCATGGGCAAACGAATGACAGTGAATGCAGCGGTGTGCATTACATCTGAGACTCACATGAACACTGTACAGTTGGTTTTGTACTGCAAGTCCTTCCCTGTAAATTCTTTTGAAGTTACAAACGTGTATATTAATGTGTAGCCTATGTAACTTTAGAGACACCTCCAATTCAGACTATCGAACATCAAATGTCAAACCATCTTTATGCCAGTGGATATTTACTGGATTTGTAAATCTATAATTACGTAGTTTGGCGAAACTAAATAAGACTTCACGCCTTCTTGTTCTTTTGATTCACGTTGTTGGTGTTTTTCGCTACGTTTTAAAGCCATGGTCACATGTAAAGACACATCATCACATCACGTGCGTGCCGTCACCTGCCGCACACTACATGATGTCTTGAACCTAGTAATTAAATAAATTTCGCATTAGAAAGGACATTTTCAAATGATTTCTGTAAAGTTGAATCCACAATATATAAAAAGGGGTCTTGTTTACACAGTGCCGATCCTAGATGTCTGGGGGCCCAACGCAAACCTTTGTGAGGGGCCCTTATCATGAGAGTTCAAATAAGATGAGCATAAATCTTTAAACTATAAGAAATAAAATGATACATTAATTTACACACTTAAAACTGAAAGACTGAAACCTTAAACTGATAGTAAGAACAATTAAATATAAATTAAATTCACATTTTGATTTTCATGTAAATAATCCTTTACCTATAGTAACACATGGCTCTTGAACCATCTAACTGTTTACTAATCAAATGTGTTATAAAGAATAATAAAACATGATAAATATAGTTCACTAAAGAAAGCGTAGCATTCAAAAACAAAACATATCAAATTATTCTGCCGAGACTCACATGAACATTGTACAGTTATTTTTTGACTGAAACATTCCCTGTAAATCCTATTGAAGTTAGAATATTAATGTGTATGTAACTTTGGAGATGGCCCCTAAATTATCGAAGGTCTAGTCAAACCAACTGTTTGTAAATATGTACTTGCATAAGTTGACAAAACTAAATAAGACTTTAAAAAAGTGCAAAAACACATACCTTCTAGATCTTGTTCTCTTTGCTTCAATTTGTTGCTGTTTTCCCGCTACATACGGACTGCTTTGTTTTGAAGCCATATGTAAGACGCATCATCACATTATGTGCATGTCATCACCTGCGCAATGCATGATGTCTGAGAATTTACAAATGATTCCTGTAAAGTTTGTAACAGAACACTCCGAGGCAAGTATACATTATAGTGTTTTTTATTCGGTACTCAAGGGGCCCCCTAGTGGTGAAGGGGCCCTACTCAACTTGCTTAGATTGCGTATAAGAAGGATCGGCTCTGTTGCCAGGGCAGGGGTTCATGGCTGCTAGGGTGTTCAGGGTTGAGTTTTGATTCAACATAGATAAAACATCATCTGCTTTGTTGTGTCGTGGAACCGTGTCGCAGGAATAACTTCTGTTTTTATAAAATAAAATTTGCTCCCTGATGTGACAAACAAACAAACAATGAGAGACCAACGCCGCTTTCATTATGAATGTATTTTTGCATACGTATTATTATTCCAGCGAGTGAATAAGGCCTATTATTCATTTCAACAACAACAGCTTCTGATTATTATTTTGTACAATACAATTCTTCATCATGTGTCTATACAAACAGTCTATGCGGTTTCTAAACGAAACTTTTTGTCAGACAGCGTGTCGTGCCGTCTTTATGTTTGGCAATGCAGAAAAAACAGCAAATGGTTTTCTCTCTGAAACTCAGACGAATTGTGCTTTGGCTGTGTGTAAAAAATAAGCGTGAAACTCCAGCCGGCCCGAGAGGCTGCCAATTAAAAGTTGTACAGATGCTGTTGGAGAAAGCTCAGAGTTTGTTCTGTTCCTCCTGGCACTGAAACATCTTCACATATACAAACTCATTCCATAGCAATATAACGATTGAACAATATAACATTCAATTATTACTGACCCTTCACCAAACTGACGACGTCTGAAACCAGAGAGAATACGAGTGATCTTTTCCTCGTCTTTTAAATCAATCTTCCAGCCAAATTAACTTCGCTTCATTTACATATTGAATTTGTTAAAAGAAAAGTGTCAAATTAAAATGAAGCCAACTGTACTGAATGTTGCACCATCCAATTTATTCCTACAGGATGGTCACCAAGAGGGGGCGGAGCTTGGCGAAGGGTCAACTGAGGTTTTTGTGCTTGTGCAAGTCGTGTTATTAAACAAAAGTGAGACAGAGACCTGAAACCGTTTCCATAGCGAGATGATGAAATCAAACGAGGCCAAACACAGAAAAATAAAATGATGCAAAAGATGACGAAAGGCTTTTTCTTGACAGCCACAGAGCATTAAGGATTGAGCTCCGGCAGGTGGAGTTCCTACATTCCTGTGAAACGAGAGAGAGAGCGTTCGGTGCGCTTCAGGATCAGCCGCTCTGAATGTATTTCTTTATAACCACGCTGCCGTGTCTGAAGAGAGGACAGGGAAGATTCTGCTGCAGCGTCCAGGCGTTCACGCCGGGATCAAAAGACTCCATGCTTCCCAGAGCCGGACCCTCGCTGCTCACCATCCCACCGCTCACATAAATCTTCCCGTCCAGAACCACGGCGCTGCAAGACACGACATCCATGAAGAGCTTCTGTTCAAACTATTATTCATCACATCACAAAAACACATCCATCAAAGATATGACGCTTTCATGAGCTGTGCACACGACATCAAATACTCGGACCAGGGGTGTCGATGGACCCCTGCTACAGAGACATGTGCCTTAATATAAATCTGCTGTGCCCCAGTAATAAATTTCAAGTTTACATTTGAACAGTTGATTTTATTTGTCAGTGAAGTCATTTACAATGAGAACGGTGGCGAAAACAGATCTATATGAAACATAGTAACCTAATTCACTCTTGTTAATGCGACGCAGTCGATCACTTTAACGGGTTCGAAAACACAAACTCGTGACAAATTTTCTCGCAGAAATCTATGTCCGTCCGCTTTTCCAACAACTGCAATGCGCACGCAGGTGCGCAAGAGTGACCACACGCAACTGATGAAGCCTATGAAAACATGACGGAAATAAAGTAAGTAATATCGATCATCATATTTGAAATCGATCCTTAATTTTAAAAAGAAAAAAAACAGTTAATCTCTTAAATCATCCAGCTGGTAATTATACTTGAATAATTCTCAAGATTAAAGATTTTCATCCCCAGGGTTTAAGTCGAGGTCATTCTGCTTTTATCAAACATCAATAAACAAAAGCAGATGTGCGCAATACATTTTAGTTTAATTAATATTTTAAATTAGCTTTTATTTTTAGATTTTTAGTTTTGTTTTGATTTTTGTTAGTTTTAGCAAATTTGGTCTAAGCTTTTGTCATTTTATAATTATTGGTGTATATTTTTTGTTGCTATATAAGATTAATTAGTTAAGTTTAATTAGTAAGTAAATTAATAAGTTTATTTATTATTATAATTTTACTGCTTTAAACTTCGTTCAGTTTATTTTTGAGGCAAAATTTAGATTTAATTGAGTTTAAATCTAAACAGAGTTTTTCCAATAATTTTTAGGTTCATACTTGATTGACTTCAATGAACACGAAACGATTTCAAAGGTTTATTTTTAGTAAACTAAAGTAAGTTTGTGTTATTTTACCTGCAGAACTGTCTGGAATGATTCATGTTGGGTCCTGCTCTGATGTTTTCTTTCTCTGGGTCATAGACGGTGGTCGCTCGTGCATACGCTCCTCCCAGAATAAATATAAATCCATTGAGTGTCACAGCAGGAGCGTGTTTATTATCTGAAACACAAACACGCTCAAATCATGTCCAGTTCACATGTCAACACAACATTACAGTAGACAGATCACATGTTCTGAGGATTTAAAGATGACTTATGTCCAGATAAAGTTCTGTGCTATCTGTATTAAATAGGGTTTGTAAAAAGCCTCAAATATGTTATAAATCAGTATCTCAATTCAAGTTTATTTATATAGCGCTTTTCACAATGTGTATTGTTTCAAAGCAGCTTTACAGGGCAAACAGGAAAAACAGAAAAGGTAAAACACAGCACAGTGCATTGTATTTATACAACGAGTAAGATCATACTAATAAATAATATATAATTTCTAAATAAATAAATAAATGCAGTCTCCCGGTGAGCAGGCCAACACTGCCCTGCTGTGGCGAGGAACCCAAACTCCAATGATTGATTAATGGAGAAAAAAACCTCGGGAGAAACCAGGCTCAACCGGGAGGGCCAGATCCCCTCTGACGTGTCATAGCTGCACTCAAACTGCTGACATGTGATTTAAGTTTAGCATTCAATACCAAATATTGTAACTTCAGCATTAATGAGACAAATAGTCCGTCTTTGCTCTTTGTTGGGGGTGTATTGGTCTGAGCTGGGATGGTCCGATGGTCATATTTCTCTTGGTATCTCTTATAATGTACTCATTTCTACAGTATACAGGATATAAAACACTCTTAGGAGTTCTGACACTAGCAGACAGGGTCAGTGTGTTGACCATCAACACATTTCTAACACAATCTAAGGACATGAACGCTGTACTAATAAACTTCACTGATGGGTGCAATAAAACTCTTAAATAAAACCCTCATCAGAGAACATGTCCACCTCCTTATCACAACAATTCCAATGACATGAACACAAAACAAACACAATACTGTGTGTGTGTGTGTGGCCAGCACATTGCAGTCAGTGGCTGCTGGACTCTGAAGTGTCAATCATTACTCTCAGTGGGGAGCATAACCAGTCAATGGGCTTCTTGAAGAAACATCTCTCACACACTCACACACGCGCACACAAACACACACATGTCGAGCACACAAACTAACAAACACGCACATAACCACGCACACACAGAGACACACGCGCATACACACACACACGCACACACACACAGAGAAAAACACTCTCACACACAGAGACACACGCGCATACACACACACACACACACACAAAGACACACACAGACATGCGC
>CM017907.1:22080483-22082983 GCA_008369825.1 Triplophysa tibetana | reverse complement strand
TCGGAAGTTAACGGTCTATAACCCCTCGGACAGATTCTCTCCTCATGGTTGCGTGTGTTCTCTCAGTCTCTGTAGAGTTTAAAAATCAGCTCAATGTTCTTCTTAAAATAAATCAGCACAGTGCTGTCTAACACAACACCCACAATCATCTTACTGAATCTGACTGTAAAAACACAATAATATTACGACGCGCTTACTGTACATCCCTGATAGTGTTCACAACTGTAGTGTACTGCACTTAAGCTGTCAGTGCTCTGAAGGAATATGAACAAACCCCAAACATTTCAGTCCGATTAAAGAGACACTTCATCCAAAAATGAAAATTCTGTCATCGTTTACTTTCCTTCCAGATGTTCCAAATTTGTATAAACATTTTTTGTTGCGATGAACACAGAGAAAGATATTTGGAAGAATGCGTTTAACCAAAGAGATCCCCCCCATTGACTCCCATAGTAGGAAAAAATAAAATGGTAGTCAAAAGTGCCCCAGAACTGTTTAATGTCCTACTTTCTTCAAAATATCTTCTTCAGTGTTCAACAGCACAGAAAATTACGAAGCATTTTTTTATTTATTCTATTCAAACGTCAATAATTATTGTCAATATTTATTTTTGTGAAGTTATGTGAAATGAAACCAAACCAGATGTAATGTAATTATTATGCTAATTTTGCAAATCAGGACAAACATCTGTGATAAACTTCTGCTCAGTGTATGTTCATATATGTTCATGGTGTCTTATAGTTTCACATTGTGCGTGTCTGTTAAAGTGAACGTCTGTGAAGTGATGGATTATTCCTGTAGTCTCGATGGACTCTGAATGCATCACAGTCATGTGACTGTAAAATACATCAGAGATTCAATCATCAGACCAGCAATACCAGTTCAGTAACACACGTCTCTACACAAAACATTACACATTAGACTGTTGGCTGGTACCTTTCCACATTCTCCAGGTTTCCAGACACTCCGAGTCCTCCAATGGTGTAAAGTTTGCCGTCATGCACCACTGTGTTGTGTCGACACCGCGGCACCGTCATCCGTGACACCAGATTCCAGTTATCCAACAGAGACGTGTAACACCAGACGTCTGCCAGCGTCACTCCAGATTCTGTGCCACCTACAGCGAGCGCAAAAAACATTTACACCATCATGACTCAAACGTGTCGCTAAAACACACACGTCAAGATTATAAACTCATAGTTCACATTTGTTTGTTTTAATTGCGGAATTGGAATCCACATTGAGGGCACAGACGGACTACATTCATCTGAAGTGCACTGTAAGAAGCTTTGGGAGGAAAATTGTTTCCTGACAGGAGCGATTCACATTTCGTGTCTAAAACCGTCCGGAAAACGCAAGCCACGCTGTTTTCTCTAGTCAAAGTTGAACTATTTCCATCTCGATGTGACACCGTAGCGGCTAGAAAAATGTTGCATGCCACGTGTCTACATTTAAAATTACGAACTTGTGCACACAAAAGACACGAAATGTGAATCGACCCTTAAAGGAGTAGTTCACTTTCTAAATAAATGTTGATGATCATTTACTCACCCTCATGTCATCCAAGATGTTCATGTTTTTTTTTTCTTTAGTGGAAAAGGAATGAAGGTTTTTGATGAAAACATTCCAGGATTTAAAAGGACTTTAAACCACACCAGACCATGAATAAAGGTCTTATGTAGTGAAACCATCACTCATTCAAAAAATCATGCGCGTTTAACTTGTACACACTGACTCAATACTTCCACCTACGTCAAGCGTGACCTCTTCGACGTAATTATGTATTACCTGAAGTCATGAACGTGCATCGCAGAACAGATCAAGACGAGCATTTGTGTGTATAAAGCATACATTTTTTTTTATCAGTGATGATTTCTCTATACAAGACCTTTATTCATGGATTGGTATGGTTTAAAGCGTTTGGAGTCCATTGAAGTCACTATATGGAGAAAAATCCTGGAATGTTTTCATCAAAAACCTTCAGTTCTTTTCCACTAAAGAAAAACCCCATAAACATCTTGGATGACATGAGCATTTATGATCATGATCATGAACATTTATTTAGAAAGTGAACTACTCCTTTAAGACCTACACACTTCATGTGTTTATCTATAGTGTGTACTTCAGATGTAGCGTGAACACAGTGGTCGCCACTCAACATGATAGACCCGTAACACATCACCGTTAGCGTCTCTTTGATCTGCTAGGATGTTGATTTCATCATGATGGATTATTCAGGGGTTCTGTTGTGTTCACAGATGAAGAAGTCCGTGTCATGTGTCTGTGAGCGCGAGCTGCTAAATCAAAAAGTGACCCGCTGTGAGTTTGATCACCTGACAGGTAAATATTATCTCCCGCTGAAATGACGGAGAAGAACTCGCGGTTGTAGAAAGGCAGACTGGCCAGCGGGTACCACTTGTTGTTCTGAGGGTTAAAGCAAGTGACGGCTGTCAGCGAACGCTGGTTCATACCGACCCCCTGCCAACCTCCAACCAGCACG